>PISX010006388.1:0-98051 GCA_004024625.1 Mellivora capensis
AGTGTGCTGACCTCAACGTTCACTGTTGAGTTTTGATTAGTACTTTTAATGTCTCTTGATTCTAAATATCTAGCAATTTCCACTGTGATTATCTCTTTCATCCTTGAGTTATTTAGGAAGACATTTTTATGTTGTTATTGTTTTTAACTATATTTTAATATTATTATTACCCCTGATTTATTTTTTATTTATTATTTTTGGAATATTTAATGCTTTGGAAATATAAGAAACAGTGCAGAGGATCTTAGAGAAAGGGAGGGAAAACCGAATGGCAAGAAATCAGAGAGACAAACCATGAGAGAATGGTTATAAAATCTACCAGCATAGTTTAATCACTTCTGTGGTATCTGTTATTTCTTGTGTCCTGTACTTTCCCTCTAGACCTCTAGATTTATTTTCCCTTTTTAAAAAATTTTATTTATTTATTTGACAGAGAGAGAGAGATCACAAGTAGGCAGAGAGGCAGGCAGAGAGAGAGGAAGGGAAGCAGGCTCCCTGCTGAGCAGAGAGCCCGATGTGGGGCTCGATTCCAGGACCCTGGGATCATGACCTGAGCTGAAGGCAGAAGCTTTAACCCACTGAGCCACCCAGGCGCCCCTAGATTTATTTTCCTTTTTGATGAAGTGCATCCTTTAATGTTATTTTCACGAGTTTATGGATCGTAAACTCTCATAATTCTGAATGTGTGTTCATCCTGCCTGACTTCTTTCTTTTTTTTCTTTTAAGTAGGGTCCATGCCCAATGTGGAACTCAAACTCATAACCCTGAGATCAAGAGTCTCACCAACTGAGCTAACCAGGCCACCCCCACCACCACCTAACCTTATTTCATTTTTGTTGTTGTTGTTGTTGGTTTACTATGTTTAGTTAGCCAGCATATAGTACATAAGTTTCTGATGTAGCGTTCAATGATGCATTAGTTGTGTATAACAACCAGTGCTCAGCACAACACATGCCCTCCTTACTGCCCATCACCCAGTTACCCCATCCCCCAATCACTTCTTTTCTGTAACCCTCAGTTTATTTCCTGGAGTTCAGAGTCTATCATGGTTTGTCTCCCTTTCTGATTTCTCCCCATTCCATTTTCCCTCCCTTCCCTTTGGTCACTCACAGCAATGGACAGATCATTTAAGCAGAAGATCAACAAAGAAATATGAGCTATGAATGACACATTGGACCAGAGGGACTTTGTAGATATAAACAGAACGCTCATCCTAAAACAACAGAATACTTATTCTTCTCAAGTGCACATGGAACTTTCTCCAGAATAGACCACATACTGGATCACAAATCAGGTCTTAACCAATATCAAAAGACTGGGATTATCCCTTGCCTATTTTCAGACCACAATGCTGTGAAACAGGAACTCAACCACAAGAAGAAATTTGGAAGGAACTCAAACACTTGGAAGTTAAAGAGCATCTTTCTAAAGAATGATTGGGCCAACCAGGATACTGAAGAAGAACAACTTAAACATTTCATGGAAACTAATGAGCATGAAAACACATTGGTCCAAAACCTATGGGATACTGCAGTCCTAAAAGGGAAATAGATAGACATCCAAGCTTCTCTCGAAAAATTAAAAAATCCCAAATGCACAAGCTAACCTTATACCTAAAGGACATGGAGAAAGAAGAGCAAATAAGGCCTGACCTTATTTCTTAATGACACTTCAGATGGCTTTAAAATTCTAGGTTGACAACTCCTTTTCCTCAGCACTTCCAAAATACCGCATCTCCTATTTCCTGGTATCTTTTGTTGCTAATGAGAAGTTTGATGTTGTGCTGATTACATGTAATCTGTTTAAAAATATTCTTCCAGCTTTTTAATTTTTCTCTTTATTGTCCTTGATCCCCTCTACTTTCTTCTGACATCCTGCTAGACTGCATAAGGCCCTCTCTATCTCCCTTGTCTCTAAACAGTTTTTTTTTTTAAACTGCCTTTTTTTCAGAAGCATAGAAAATCTCTTCGTCTCTGTGGCATGCTGGGGGGATCCTTGAGTGTAACCATCTTGATCCTTTAATTCTCCACGTGAACAAGACCATTCCAGAGTTTGTCCCATCTACCGAGCTGTTAAATTTGACTTAAAGATTGATTTTTACTTGATTTTTTATTTCCGGCTTTATAAATTAGTTCCTTTCCATATTCCCATCTCATTTAATGTCAGCCAGCTTTTGTTTCCTAACTCGTGTTTCCTGACCTTTTTAAACAGAAGCTTTTCTTCATGTATCTATGTGAGTAGACCCTAAACATACTCATTCTAAAGCCCATTCAGACTGGTACAAAAACTTCTTTTAATGTGAGGAACATTCATATCATACAATCAATGATTGTAGGCTTTCTTCTTGGCGTATTTTACATTTTAGGATTTTGTACTTGAAGGCCAGGCTCCATCTGAGTGATGGTGTTTGTTAGCAGAAACCCCCTTGCTGGCCAGGCTCCCCCCACCCCATCGCGTTCATGTCACCCCTGCTGGCTCTTCCCTCAAGGCCAGAACAGATCCAGTCCCTGGACGCTCCGGTTCAGTTCTAGGTCACAAGATGTTGTCCATTGGACGGCAGGTTGCTAAAAATGGTGGTCTCAGTGGCACTTTTTCGTCTTCTTTCCTCATTAGGAGAGCTTATTCCATGTCAGCCCTGGCTGTAAGGACTGAGCACTGAGTTCTCCTCTTGGAGAACTACTATTTACCTCTGCGAGGCCCAATTCCTCACTATATGGACTGCTTTCTTCCCCAGAGCTCTTTGGGCCTACAGCTTTGCCTACTAGTTTCCATTACTGTTCTGGGTTTGAGAGATGGCGTCTGCATTTTTGAGGTCAGTTATGTCATTCCATACCTATCACTGTGATATATTTAGAAGAGGGGAATGCAAAATTCCCAATCTCCCTCAAAGTCTTGATCGGCAGAGAATGGCCCAGGCACTGCAGCAGGTTAATAGGGAATCCTGTCTTCTCAGACAGTTGGAGTTAGTATATGTTATGTTATTACCTACCCTTTAGAATACAAGTACCAGAAGGACAAGGCCTGTGGTTCTCTATCATCCCATGCATTTCCAGGACCCAGGAGATTGTATGGCATGAAATGAGTGCTTCACAGTGTTATAGGAAAAAAAAATAAGCTTCTCCGGACATTTTTCTAAACATTTCTGATAATGTTCTTAATTCAATTCAAACATCTACCCCTGGTCCGTAACTTCAGTGTTGTACATAAATTCAGCACATTTTCAAGATCAATGACGTCTTGAAGTCAGCTATTAGTGGCAAAAGTCAGAGCTGCATTAGAGAGATATGGACATGCCCTGTTTTATCACAAAGGAGCAACATGGAAAATATTCTCTGATAAATATCCTACCAGTAAATTAAAAACAATAAGCAAATACCTTCAAATTGCTTTCACAGTGTGTTTTGTATGTCTTTCTGTTTGAATATTATTTATGAAGGATAATTTACTGATACTGTTGTTACCCCAAATTATATACCAAAGAAAATTAAAAGCACTACACAGGAGGAAATAATGAATAGTAGCATTTAATTAAAACCGAAGTGAGTACAATCAATGCCTGTCTAATACAATAATGAGCTTAATTTAATTTTCATTTAATGAAAAAAAAATGAAACTTAAATCAGCTGCCTATGGAATTAAATGATAGCAATTTTAAAAACGCAAGTTTTTCTGAAGCAGAGTCCTAAGGGAATAACAATGACTAAAAGCAATGCCAGCTAACAGGTCCATGTACGTTTTTCAGTAGAGTTAGAGGGGATTGCTAATAGCAGAACGATGCATTTTGAACTTCTAAAAAGCAGAATTAATTAAAAAGCAATACTCTAACTTTCTGAACTTTGGAGTCATCAAAAAAGTAGACAAAAATTGAATTTCTAAGGATTGCCAGTTTGGAATCATGGTCCAAAAGGTACTAAAATAAACAGATTGCCACGTGGGGGAGAATGAGTCGTGGCCTCCCACTGGATCTCTGCAGGCACACAGGGCAGCAAGTGAGGGGGGTGGAGGGAACCGTCAAACCCCGTCAGCCTCTGTGGATGTGGCTGAATTTGCAGCTCCAGGAAGAGGGCTCAGGTTAGATAATGAAGTGGGAGTGTTTTCCCAAGTCCTGGCTTTGACAATGAGGAAAGGCAAGTGCATTCTGTTAAGACTCCTGTTTATGAACTCCAGCGTCAGCTAAAGAAAGCACTCTACTTGAGATGGTTAAACCGTGCAAATGTGAAATGGGAAGCAATGTGGCCTAGTGTTCAGAGCATCAGATTCAAGGTCAAAAGTCCCATCTCTGTGGCTTAACATTCTGTGACCGTGGGGCCACTCACTTAATCTCGGAGGCCCGGTTTGTTAATCTGTAAAATGGGATTAGTGGTAGATGATTCAGAGGATAAGGGGACATTTACTCAATGCCTGCTATGTATCAGTCACTTCACCAGGTATTAAAGATTATTTTGTTTCTTTTCCTGCCCACTTACTGGTCTAATCGTCGTTTTACTGAGATAGAATCAGGGCCATAGTGTGTGTCTGCCCCCATCCCCGCAGGCTGTGTGCTGTCTCATGCTTGCTTCTGGAGCTCAGCCCATATTCAAAGGCAAGAGGGGCCCAGTGTGACTGGAGTTATTTTGGTCTTCTCTGCTCAGCTCATTTTTTTGCATTGTTATTTTTTTTCTGCTGGATGCTTCCACAACAGCTATACACACATGCGTGCGCGTGCGCACACACACACACACACACATGCCAACAGCCCTCCATGTTCTGTCTGCCCTACTTAGACTCAACTTTATAGCAGTGAGGATCATCTCATATGCACTTGTAGGTAATCCCAGGACAGTTCTCTGGACGAAGCAGGTGCTATTAATATATGCCTATGTAAATGACTAAACTGGCATTCTCTTAGTCTTGCAGGCTGCTTTTTAGGCAACTGACAACTTCCTGTTGTTTATTTCTGGATAATCTGTCACCATGCTGTATCAGATGGTGCCTAGTTCCTATTACATAAATTGCATTTCATCCTGCTGTTGTATTCAGCAGAATGCTGGGGTCACTCCCTAACCCCCCAAAACTGATATTCAAACACGGTGACTCATCAGCTCTCCTGAACATCTAATTAATCACAGCAGCACTGGAGCAGAGCAGCACCACTGAAGGGCACATCAAAGCAATTCCCCCAACACGACCAATCACATCAGAGCTGTAGGTTGGCTTGGGCCAAATAATACTGGTGAGAATCCAGATAGCCTTCATGGCCGTATTTCATAAATTTTTTTGAGGTTGGATGAAAAAGCCACGAATGGAAAAAAAATCACGTCTAACATTCTCTTATTCATGATTTACTCATGATCTTCACCTCCCATTTAGTAGTGATGGTCTATGGGGAGAACTTCAAATTGTTCAGACCCATGGAGACCCATAACCATGGAGTATGTTCAAAGAGGGGTGAGGACAAAGGCAGTGGGAGTACCAGGTGGGCTTAGAGAAAGAGAATTTGGTTGGCTGCTTTTGATCACAACTTGGTTTTCTTCCATCTGGGAAGGCTCTTGTCTTTGTCCAAGTTCATCACTTTGGTTTCAGTGAACAAAGGAGAGGAGTATCACTTTATTAGCCAACTCAATCCAAATGATCACTGGGATCCCTGGGGTAGGGAATGGAGCTACAAACTCTAAGAAGAAAGCCAGAAGATTAGAGACTTGCCAAAGGAGAACTCATAAATGCCCATCTTCAGGATTTAAGAAAAAGTCCACTTAAGATTTAGAGATGAAATATTAACTAGAGCCGAACTATGCAAATGAATAGGCAAAGGAGATGAAAAAAGCCCATAATTATTTATTTATGTTTATATCTCATATCAGTCTGTACATTTCTTAAAACAAGGTCCATATCTTATTTATATTTTTACCTTTCTATCCCTAAGGCTTGGCATGATGCCTAGTACTTAATAGATACTCAATAAGTGATTAATTGAGCTAAATATTCTACATGTGTAACCACATCCAAAGATGTTATATTAATACAATGCTTGATCCTGCCCAAAATTAACAGAGCATGACATATGTTTTAGGGGGCATCATATGGTGTGTCACCGTAGAATCAAGAAGGATGGGTTAACTGAAGCAGGTGCAACTGGAACCCAGAAGCTCATTCCGAGGGAGCTGTCTCAGGTGCTGAGACTGGGAAAGGCCCAGGATCTGGTATGTGAAGGACATGCAGAGAGAAGTGCTAAATTTCTATTACAAGTAGTAAAAATAAAGATGCATTTTTTCCATGCCAGTTCACCGACCTTTCAATTCTGTCTATAGTCCTCTAAGGATCCGCAGTCACAGGATTAAGGCCTCTGGGATAAATATTTGAGAAACATCATCTTATTTTATTCCTTTAACAATCCTATTTTTAATATTCCCATTTTATGGATGGGGAAATTAATGCTCAGAGAATTGAAGAAACATAACCAATGTCTTACATGGCTAGTGAGATATGTAGTGCTGATTCAAAGTCCCCCTGGAATCAGATTTTCCTGAATAATGAGCTAGTTTCTCTCCAGTGTCCAGAATAGGACCAGGCCCATACTATGTGCTCATTAAGTATTTGCTGAATGAATGAAAGAAAGAAAAAATGAGTGAGTGAACTTAACTGGACTGAACGAAAGCCAAACCTGCCTACCTGAAAAGTCCATGCTCTTTCTACTCCCCCCATCCACTCTGTGCTACTATTAAAATGGGACATTTCTCCTCATTTACCCAGGAGGCGGGAACAAACAAGTTCAGTTCCCTGATCTTCCAAACCTGCCAGTTGAGCTTTGATTCTAACATTCATGCTGAATATACATACCATGAGCAACATTATTCTATCAAAATTGGAAAACAACTCAACAAATTGAGGAGAGGAGCATCTCAGCAAGGAACATGAGTCCCTCTGGTTTCTCTTGGAAACAGAGGAACTTGTTTATGAAAGAGGTTGTTATTTTCACTCAACATGTATCCTTTAACTGACAAACTAGTTGGTGCCAGCAGGAGAGGAGGGAGGCAAGGACTACCAGGAGCCTCCGATGTGGAGGACCCAGGTACTGGGAGAGATACAATGTTGAAAAAAAAAAAAAAAGAAAAGAAAAGAAAGAAAGAAACGCAGAAGGCCACCCTCTCCATCTGAACAAACCAAATTTTTCTCAGGGGCTTTTCATAGATGTCTAATGTTCTTAACTAACCACACTTAATTTAATTACCTTAAAGGTGAATTGGATGCTGGAAATTCATTTACATAACAGCAATTCTAATGCTTATAAATTGCACAAGCAATTAAACCCTTAAGAACAAATGTATAGGCCATAAATGAAGTATCTATCTAATAGGATTAATCAAAAACTAATCATGAAAAATATCACCCTTGGCCTGACTGAAATTCACCATGGTTACCATTCCAAATTACAGTGTTAAGCTGGGTCTGTTTTAATACTCAATCATATTAATTGGCAACACTATGCTTAATGTGTTTCCATAACCCCCTCCTTCTGATTCAGAGATTCATTTTTCTTTGGGCCGTGTCTTCTTGCCCCAACTCATCGTCAACACTGTTCATCATTATTACAAGTGTGTACTGACTGGGCTTTCCATGGAAGACATGGGGCTCCCCACTGGGGACACTTCGAGAAATAAAACGCAGTCCCTGCCCTTGAGGACAGAAGAGACAACTGCGAGGTAGAGTTGCTTTGAAGGAGGGAGAGAGAGGCATCAGGAATGGGAAGAGAGACTCAGCGCCATAGGGCAAGGCTGCACTTTGGCCTGGACTGTTCAGCTCTGGATTTCTCTAGTTCCTGGCTCAGTGTGTGGCATACAGCAGGTGCATAGCAGAAGTTTTATGACTTCATGTTGGGCCAGTGGCTCTGCCTAATAACCATGAAACCAAGAATACAGATCTTCTGTTCTTCTGTTCATAGAGGTTCTTCGAGGCTGGAAGTAACATGGAGACGGTGCTTGGCTAAGCTGGGGAGGTGGCCCCAGGCTGTGTGGTTGTGCAGAGGCCTGTTGTGGATGACATGTAGGTAAGTGTTCTGATTTTATTTTATTTTTTTAAGATTTTATTTATTTATTTGACAGACAGAAATCACAAGTAGGCAGAGAGGCAGGCAGAGAGAGAGGGAGAAGCAGGCTCCCCGCTGAGCAGAGAGCCGATGCGGGGCAAGATGCCAGGACCCTGAGATCATGACCTGAGCCAAAGGCAGAGGCTTAGCCCACTGAGCCACCCAGGTGCCCCCAAGTGTTCTGATTTTAAAAATCAACTTCATTGTGGTAATACTGGCATGGGTCCTTGGCCAAATTTTAAAACAGATTTCTAACCAGATGGTTTGGAAGCATTTAGAAAAGAACGCAGGGATCCCTGAAAAGACACGGTGGGTAAACTCAGAACAAGGCATGTAAGCCAATCTTGTTTCCTCTTCCGATAGGCCTGGCACATGGCAGGTTGGGCAATAATGCGGCAGAGAACACGCATCTCGTTCCAGCCTTTACTGCAGTCACTCCTGCTCTCCATTTGAATAGTAAGATGGATGTGGATTAGCTGGTAACAGTATTAAGGGGATTTATAGTTACTCGAGCGTCAACAGCAAAGGAGTGAGGATTAATGTCCACTGCTATGTCCTGCTGGAGGTTTTCATCCAATACTGGGATGGACTCTGGAAGGCTCGCCAATCAGATTTTCCCGATGGCTTCCCCTTGGTGGCTCACTCCTACATTCCGGCAGCTCCAGTGGCGTGAGCACTCCTTTGGTCCAGGCTCTGGTGTTACCTCATTCTAAAACTGTCCCAGCCAAGGCCAAAGGCATATTCTGTCAGAGTGATGGTTTTCTCCAGTTGCCCCATAACCCAACAAGCTGCCTTAGGAGGGCAGTGAGGGTTCCAGTCAGGACATTTTCTAGAAGTTCGCTGTATCAGTGAGACATTGACTCAGATGCTCTCTGAAGCTTTCCCGCTTACCTTTCTTGGTTTCTCATCTGAGGGAACAGTGTAGAGCAGAAAGCACATTAACTTCCAAAACAGAACTGACTTCACTCTTGACTGCACAAAGCGCAGTATAGGCCCTTGATAAATGTTCATTCCCTTCCATCTTCTGGCACCTAGATGTGTATCAAGGGGGCTGGGCGAGGGTCCCTGAGAGGTGCCCTGCAGAATCTCAGGCCTTAGTGATGCAGCCCTCCGAGTCCCTTTTTGCAAGTCCGTGGCTTCCAGGATAAAACGGCCTGATGGCGAAGTAGCAGGTTCTTTCTACCAGTGAGGGGTTTTGACGCTGACAGAGCAGAAGGGAAGCAGTGGCATGAGTTCAGAGACAACACGGGGCCTCCCACTAACTTGTGGCATTTTAAGCAGGTTTCTCAGTGTCTGGCACACTGTCCCAGCGTCCTTCTATGAGGAATATGAGGCTCACGAAGTTTGGAGCTCTGAGATCTGAAAAACCAGCAACCTTTCCCACAATCATTGTGGGCTGTGACTTTGGAATGAGATAGTGGGTCCCAAAGGGTGGGGTGGGGATGTCGGGGCTGATGGGTGCAGCACAGGCTCGGCCCCATCCAGACCCTTCTTTGGTCACTGGCCCACCTTGGAACACAAAGGGGTGGGCTGGGCTAGTTGTTCCCCCAAGTCCTCCCCAGACCTAAAATCTCAGGACTCCTGGCGTGCGTGGTCTTGGGACATGGCAGTACAACAGGCCCTTCGGGGGATCTCAATAATTTTGTCTCAAGGCTGAAATCTCAGGATCAACTCACTACCTAGTAAATTCCATGCTATTTTTAGAAGCTCAAAGCTCTTTAGAGAGATTGCGTGTGTGTTTCTGTGTGTGTGTGTGTGTGTGTGTGTGTTTAGTCTCATTCTTTGCTGCTGGGCCTCAGTTAAAGCTATTTTTTCTTTCACCTATTTATTCGTTCTATAAATATAGTTTGCTTACCTACTATGTTTTACATGATATTCCCCTAACCTGCTAACACATCCTCTACTAAAAAAAAAAAAAAATTCTTCTCGTACGTTTCTATTTTGCATACTTAATTTACTGTACATCAAATAAATCCACATTGTTGAGTGGGACTTAGGGAGTGTGCTGGGTATCTCATGCCCACCCCCAGATCTGCTCTCTGCCCTTCTCCCTGCATCGTGCAGCAGGTGGGAGCTGCGTGACTACATCCCCAGCTCCCTTGCTTTTTGGCTTCCGGTTGGGTTTGGCCAATAGAAAGACTGGGTGGGGAGGGTAGTGGGATGGCATTCGGGAATTTCTTTCTTTACTTCCCCTGCTCTAGCATCACTAGTCTGTCCCTCCGCAAAGCTTACTGCCTCCTCAAGGCTGGCTTCTCTCTACAACTTTCTCTGGATTAAAGTAACCATGCCCCCTTTTCCCTTCAGAACTGGGGTGGCCATGGCCTGTGGTCACTGCCCCGGGCTACTGCTCTATCCCTGGCTGTTTCCTTACCTTGCCCACACCTTTCCTAAAGAATCTCCTTTCTTAAATGCACTTCAAATTATCCAGTTTGAATCTGCCATCTCTTTCCTCCTGCGACCCCAAAGGACAAAAATCATCTGTTCCAAACTCCTCATTTTGACAGAGGGCAAAACTTAGGAAGTGACTTGCCCAAGGTCACTCAACTGCAGGAAGCCAGGTAACAAACTGAGGACGCCTGCAATGGGATATATAGAGAATGAACCCAGATTTTCCCGTTTTCTGATGTTTAGTCTTTTTTTTTCCTGAGTCCCTGAAAAATGCTGTCTGGAGTATCGCAGTGTAATTAATGATTCTGGCACAGCCAATGAGGGGAGCTAAGATTTAGCAAGTCTTCTAGAGATGGTGATAAATGTAGAACACACATTCCAGTTTCAGTTAAGGGAATCCAAACCCTCTAGGATTCTGATGGATTCCTGTCTCACGTTGAGGTCTTTTATCCATTTCGAGTTTATCTTTGTGTACAGTGTAAGAGAATGGTCAAGTTTCATTCTTCTACATATAGCTGTCCAATTTTCCCAGCACCATTTATTGAAGAGACTATCTTTTTTCCACTGTATATTTTTTCCTGCTTTGTTGAAGATTATTTGACCATAGAGTTGAGGGTCCATATCTGGGCTCTCTACTCTGTTCCACTGGTCTATGTGTCTGTTTTTATGCCAGTACCATGCTGTCTTAGTGATCACAGCTTTGTAGTAAAGCTTGAAATCTGATAAAGTGATGCCACCAGTTTTATTTTTGTTTTTCAACATTTCCTTAGCAATTCGGGGTCTCTTCTGATTCCATACAAATTTTAGGATTATTTGCTCCAGCTCTTTGAAAAATACCGGTGGAATTTTGATCAGAATGGCATTAAAAGTATAGATTGCTCTAGGTAGTATAGACATTTTAACAATGTTTATTCTTCTGATCCAAGAACATGGAATGGTCTTCCATCTTTTTGGGTCTTCTTCAATTTCTTTCATGAGTGTTCTGTAGTTCCTTGAGTACAGATCCTTGACTTCTTTGGTTAGGTTTATTCCCAGGTATCTTCTGGTTCTTGGTGCTATAGTAAATGGAATCGATTCTCTAATTTCCCTTTCTGTATTTTCATTGTTAATGTATAAGAAAGCCACTGATTTCTGTACATTGACTTTGTATTCTGCCACATTACTGAATTGCTGTATGAGTTCTAGTAGTTTGGGGGTGGAGTCTTTTGGGTTTCTCATATAAAGTATCATGTCATCTGCAAAGAAAGAAAGTTTGACTTCTTCCTTGCCAATTTGGATACCTTTTATTTCTCTTTGTTGTCTTATTGCTGTTGCTGGGACTTCTAATACTATGTTGAGCAAGATTGGTGAGAATGGGCATCCTTGTCGTGTTCCTGATCTCAACGGGAAGGCTGTGAGCTTTTTCCCATTGAGGATGACATTTGCTGTGGGTCTTTCACAGATATATTTTATGAAGTAACCTCTTTGATATCAGCCACAGCAACTTCTTTCAAGATATGTCTCCAAAGGCAAAGGAAACAAAAGCGAAAATGAACTTTTGGGACTTCATCAAGATCAAAAGCTTCTGCACAGCAAAGGAAACAGTCAGCAAAACAAACAGGCAACCCACGGAATGGGAGAAGATATTTGCAAATGACAGTACAGACAAAAGGTTGATATCCAGGATCTATAAAGAACTTCTCAAACTCAACACATGCAAAACAGATAATCATATAAAAAAATGGGCAGAAGATATGAACAGACACTTCTCCAATGAAGACATACAAATGGCTATCAGACACATGAAAAAATGTTCATTATCACTAGCCATCAGGGAGATTCAAATTAAAACCACATTGAGATACCATCTCAGACCAGTTAGAATGACCAAAATTAGCAAGACAGGAAACAACGTGTGTTGGAGAGGATCTGGAGAAAAGGGAACCCTCTTACACTGTTGGTGGGAATGCAAGTTGGTGCAGCCACTCTGGAGAACAGTGTGGAGATTCCTCAAGAAATTAAAAATAGAGCTTCCCTATGACCCTGTAATTGCACTACTGGGCATTTACCCCAAAGATACAGACGTAGTGAAAAGAAGGGCCATCTGTACCCCAATGTTTATAGCAGCAATGGCCATGGTCGCCAAACTGTGGAAAGAACCAAGATGCCCTTCAACGGATGAATGGATAAGGAAGATGTGGTCCATATACACTATGGAGTATTATGCCTCCATCAGAAAGGATGAATACCCAACTTTTGTAGCAACGTGGATGGGACTGGAAGAGATTATGCTGAGTGAAATAAGTCAAGCAGAGAGAGTCAATTATCATATGGTTTCACTTACTTGTGGAGCATAACAAATAACATGGAGGACATGGGGAGATGGAGAGGAGAAGGGATTTGAGGGAAATTGGAAAGGAAGGTGAACCATGAGAGACCATGGACTCTGAAAAACAACCTGAGGGGTTTTGAAGGGATGGGGGGGGTGGGAGGTTAGGGGAGCCAGGTGGTGGGTATTAAGGAGGGCACTTATTGCATGGAGCACTGGGTGTGGTGCACAAACAATGAATACTGTTATGCTGAAAAGAAATTAAAAAAAAGAAATATTTTTTAAAAAAGTGTTTATAAACCAAATATATTTTGTAAAAAAATAAAATGACATAACATAAAATGGTGAAAAAAAAACAAAAGAGAGAATCCAAACCCAGTTAAAGAAAAGAGCAAGAGAGCACGACCTTACATACACCTTTTAAAAGAGGGAAGCTTCATGTAACTCCTGCTCTGAGATCCTTTGGCCAATGCTCTTGCCAACATGCACTCCCCACCCACTGATGCTGGTTCCTTGCTCAGGAATCTACAGGAACTCCACGTGTAGATCAAATGAAGTAACTTAGCTGAAGTATTTTAAAGAGCATAACAGGCTTGACAAAATGCAAAACATTATAGGCACTAAACCTACAAATATCTGATTTAAGGAGAGCATATGCATATAAACAGCCCTTTTGCTTATTACCTATTACATCAGATCCAAGCTCTTTAGGTAAAATTTTAAGGCCCTCTAAAAACTTACTGCCTTTCCTCTCCAACTCCCTCACTTTTTCATTAAGGCAGAGAGGAGTAGAACAAATACAATCCATCTTGATTCAATCCTGGTTGAGGGTCACGGTGGACAGCTGTGCCCTGTACAAGGAGGCCACGTCTAAGGCATTCATACCACAGATGCTGTAGATCTTCCTGGTTTTTACTACAATATTCCAGAAGATGGTAGGAGAGTGGCTTGCTCTGTTAGAATTGGTATGTTACAACGCTTTTATAGCAGATGAAAGTAAAGTATCTAGAGGAAGGGATGCCTTTTCCTTATATGACCCTCTTCTAGCTTCACAAAAAGCAACTATGAATTTATGAAAACTCTGTTATCGAGCCCTGATTCCCTAATCCAATCAACTGACATCCCGGAGAACCGAGATGACAAGCACTTGCTGCGGGTCTCACAACGCTCTGTGCCCATGGCAGATGCCCGTAACCCACCGTGACGCCCTTTCTCACCAAACCTGGATGCCAGCCACATCATGTCCTAGGCAACCACAGTGGGCCAACCACAGTGGGCCACAGTGTGGCAAACCACAGTGGTCCTGGCTGGCACCCGTTCATCATCACTGCATTACAACCTCTCACACAGGCTTGTAAGGATCTCAAGATGACTGATCTACAGGGCCTGGAACGTGGTGAAGATTGCCATTACCTAAGGACGTAAAACTGCCCCCAGGACTCTGGGAATGTTCTCCATGTACTTGGCGTATCAGTCTCTCTCTTGGCACTGGCCGGCTCCCACCTCTCCACCAGCCTGTGCTTTGCCTCAGACATTGATGGAACACGAACAGAGCCCTGGTCTGCATCAGACACTGGGCTTGAGACCTGGAGCGACCCCGGCTCCCACCTTCCCTCACAGCCTCGCTCACTCCAGCTCCCTTAGCTCCCCTCTCTCCTCTGTGGGCTCTGCCCAGCCCTGTGCTCTGCTGTTTTCTACTAACCAGGACTGGGTGGTGATTTGTAAGTTTTTGTAGAACTAATTTTAACTCTTTTGTGTGTCTAGGCCCTGGATTCACATCGTGGAGACAAATCCCCTGGAGAAAGGATCTTGTCTTCCCTTCAGGTTCAACACCCGGCTCCCAAGGGAACACCCCAAGCCATATTGTTTTGGTCATGTCAGGGGCTTTGACAAAGCACTGTCATTTATTATAACCTAGCCCCTGGTCACCTTTCTCATCTGAAGCTAAGAAAATGAATATAGTCATAAAAGGATTATTACTCTCCTGGTCCAGAAAGTAAATTTAAATTTTTTCCCCTCTGTCTTCTCAAGTCTGAAAAACACAAAAGTAATTGAGGGGTCCTGATATCTTTATCATACTATCGCTTATAATAAGTACTAACATTATCAGTCAAAACATAATTTCTTACGCTATTACTATTAACTTCTTTAGGATTCATTTCTCTTTCTCCCCTTCTCATTTGACCAAATGCATTTCAGTAAGTGCATATGGGAGCTGAGAGGATGATAGAGAATTATGGGCTTCAGTATTTATTCTATGCTCTCCTAATACTGCAGCTATGTTCTTTCTAGATGAGATGGCATTTTGACTGTGGGTAATAGGATTAATGTCCAAATACAGTTCCAAAACCAGGATGGGAAGCAGAGTGACCGGGTTGTGGAGGGGGAGAAGGAGATAGTCTCCATTAAGTGTAAAGCTGCTTAGGCAAGGAAATGCTAATTTCATAAAAAAAAAAAAAAGCAAAAACCCAGAATAATTCTGAAATGAAAACTTTTCAGGAATTTGCAGCCTGAAAGGGCGGGGTATGGGTGTGGAAGGAGGACTCCTGCGGTTTTCCACCTGCTGATGTCTTTATCCTTACAGTGGGAGTGCGGAGTCGCTGTCAATGACGCCTCTGTTGTCACAAGGTCTGAAATCTGGGTTGCAGCTGCAGCCTAGGGCCTGCATGGCGGTGCCTGCGACAGGGACGAGGGGCCCCTGGCCCGGCTTGGTCCCACTTGGCACATCATGGCCTTTAGGCTCATTTGTCTGCCAAGAGCTGGTTCCCCCCGCCGCCCCCCGCTAATTGGCAAGAAGGAGTTGTTGGGCTAGCAACCAGCCTGACTGAGTACGTCATGATATTATCAATCAGCCAAGGGTTTCCACTTTTTCCTAACGATGTCTACCCATCCCACTGGTGGAGAGGATGTGGAGTGGGTCATCACTGAAAGTGAAACACAGTCAGAAGCAGAGGCACTGACAGGCCAAGCACACTACTTCACAGGAGCATAGCATTCTGAGGCTGGAAAGTCACCTACCCCCAATCCTCCCATTTTGCAGAAAATGAGTCTGAGACTCAGAGTAAATCTCCTCGCCTTCAAAAACAGGCTTATTGCTCTGTTCATAAAGCTGGCTGGTGGCCGCTGGTGTGGGAACACTGAAGCAGGAGCCTCTCCTTCCCAAGACATATGCTGCACACCCCGGTTTTGCGGCACTTGAGAGCCCCATACCCCATGACTGCTTTGAGCCTCCTTCCCGGGGGTCCCGACATCCACTTTACAGACCCCTGGAGCTTGGATCCTTCCCTCACCTCATGTCGCCCTGACTCTGCTCCTCCCTCTAGCCTGACTCATCGTCCAGTTTATTCACAATTCTTGCTCAAGCTATCAATTCCAAATCTGGCTCTCTTCTTCCAGCCCTCCTACCTTCATGGGTGTTCTCAGCCATTCCCACACAGAACCCTCACCAGCGGAAGTTGATTCCCCCATTCTGGCCCGTTTCTTCCTGACTGACTGACTGACAGGGTCCTCCAGGCTCTTCAGGTTTCATGGCGGCATCACTCTCTTTCAACAAGCTCCTTCTCTTTTTATCCTTGCTAGCCAAGCAAATCTTTCCCTTCACACTATCTTCCCACCCCAGTGATTGATTTTCTTATTCATCTAACACTTGTCTCCACCTCGTCATCCTGTCACCGTCCCTGGGGGGCATTTCAACATTCTACAAATTCCTGGACCTCACAGTTCCTGGACTTATTCTTGGCTGGTGTCCACTCTTGGTCAGCATCACTCTCCTGGACCCTGCCTTCCCACACAGCAGCCCCTTGATCATGATTTCAGATTCAAAATTCCTCTGTGGCCTACTTCTCTTTCTTAGAACCATCTCCTCAACCTCATCATGAACTCAAGTCCTTGACTTCACATCCTCCTTGGATCCCAATTTCCCTCCCATCCAACCTGGACCTCACCGACAACAGTTCTCTCCACACACTTGCCCTCCTGATGGAGCAGGTCTCTCTGGCCTGCCGCTGACCCTACCTCCCCAGCCCCATTGGGAAAATATGCTATTTGCTCCCTTCCTTCAGGCCAGCCCACTGGTCTCCTTACATACACTGGGGCTCTGAATCCCAGCTGGATCCAGTGCTCCACCATTCCCCATTGTGTGCCTGCCTACATTTACCTAGGACACCATCTCCAAACTCTCTGACTTTTCTGTGGTGTATTCTTAGCTTCTCACTGTTAACACTTGCTCTGGTGTCCTCCCCCCTTAGGAGATGGCAGCCTTGCAGCTCCCTCTTCTTCACCCACTTCTTCCTGATAGCTCCATCTTCTCATCCTGCCTCTTGTTTCAAAGGGAGAAGGAATCCCCAACTCATCTTTCCCAGCCATTCTAGATCCTTCCAGAACATTATTTCCTTCTCTTTCAATCCCTCTGTCCTTTGCTATGTCTTTCTTCTCTCTTATCCACTGATTCCTTCCAGTTTCTGCGATCATTTTCCTTCCTTTACAATCAAACTTCAGTGTCTTATTCTTCATTCACTTGGTATTGTAGTCTTCACTGCCATGCTCACAATGCTCTGAAGATGCTTGCTTTATGAGGGGTTGCCCCTTATTTCCACCTGTCAAATACAAAGGCTTTGGTCAACCACTGTCATCCTCTAAAAGGCCCTTCTTGGAACTCTCTGACCCTTCCTTTCCGTATCCCTACTTGGTCCGCTCCTCCTGCAGGTTCTGAACACACTTCCCTTGGCTTCCTTTCCATGACACCCCTGGAGTGAGTCCTCAGCACAATTCTATGACCTCTTCTTCCTCCCTCCCTCAGAAAGCACATACACTTCCCGTTGGTCCCTTCTCTTCAGGACACTCCATTTCATCTCCTGCCTCAAACTGTCTCTGGACTTCTTGCTAACCCTTTAAAGATTTTTATTCTTGTTGTTATGGTAAAATATGTATAGCATGCAGTTTTGCATCGTAACAATTTTTTAGAGTATAATTCACTGGCATTTAGTTTATTCACCTTGGTCTGCAACCATCACCACCATCTATCTCCAGAATATTTTTCTTCCTACAAAAACTGAAGCTCTATACCCATTAAACAACCCATGTCCTCCTACCCCAGCACCTAGCAAAATACCATCCCACTTTCTGTCTCTATGAATTTGACCTCTCCTATTAGGGAGCTCATACAGTATTTGTACTTCTGTGACTGGCTTATTTCATTTAGCAAAATGTCTTCAAGGTCCATCTAGGTTGTAGCATGTGTTAGAGTTTCCTTGCTTTTTAAGGCTGAATAATATTCTGCTGCATGTATGTGCCACATTTTGTTTATCCATTCATCCACTGATGGGCGCTTGTCACTTAATAAACTTTTAATGAGCTTCTCTGCACCAGGCCCTGTGATAGGCAATGGTATGCCCTGGAGAGTAAACAGACATCGTCTCTGTCCTTGTGAGCTTACGGTCCATGTGGCACCCTCATTATTGGGTATGAGTTGCATTTCCTCTGATGGGGGTCCCTGGAGAGTACAGACCATATCTGGCTCCTGTGAAGTCCCAGACCTCTAACAGAGCCTTCTGCACAGAGTTGGTGCCCAGTAGAAATTTGCTGAGTGAGGGAATGAATGAACCCAATAAGCACTTGTGAATAGGATCAGTTTTGTCAATACATATCTTGAAATCCTTCTGTTGAAGTTTTGTCCCCAGAGAATGTTTGCTGTAGAAGCTACCTCCAAACACAGCATGGATCACTCAAGTTTTTATTACTGAGAGATTCTTGTTATGGCATAAATCTTACGCTCCCCAATGTAAATTGCCATTGAACAAGCAGAACGACGACATGGGCATTCTTTTTATCAAGGGCCTAGTATTAAGACAGATTAACTTGGAGGGAACAGCACCAGCCTGGGTATCTGCCCCATCCCTCATTCTTATTGTGATTAATGAGATGGGGCACATATTTTTTTTTTTCTATTCTGCCTGGAAACATATTGAGTTTATGCCTTGTCCCACATTGTTAAATATTGTCTTAGAATTACATTATCTCTTACACAGATGGATGGGCTTGGTGCTGTGTGTACGGCTGATGGTTCTCCTGAAGTGGAACCAGGACTGGTAGGGAATCGTTCAGCTGTGATTACAGCTGGAAAGCAGGCAGAACCCTCTAGTAAAACCAGAATATGCAGGTATGTGGTGAATTCAAAAACAAAGGACCTGGGCATAAATGCTGCCAACCACAACAGGATGATGGGACGAAGTAGGCATGTCTTGGTGATGGGTGGCTAACTGACAGTAATGCCATCATGAAGAAGTAGAACCTTTAAGGGGTCGTGTCTTCCTATTTGTAACCCAGGGGCCATAGCACTGGGTGAGGACTCAATAAATATTTTTGAAATTAATGAATTTATATTTTTCAGATCATTTTCATATTTACTATTTTAGTCTTTAACCATCTGAGATAGGTAGGTAGTGAGTTATTATTCCCAATTTACAGGTGGAGAACCTGAGACACAAAGTGGCATGGTCACTCAGATGACCTACCAGGGAGCGGCTGGGGTTAGTAATCTGGCCTATTAAATTTCTATCCAGGGACTGCTCTTCCACTTAGTTCATTCGCTTTCCAACAAACATTTCTTGAGCAACTACTATGGTCCAGGGTTCTGTTACTTGATTATAGAGGAAGGCTGGAGAGATAGAGAAGACATAATTTCTTTCCTTATGGATATCATAATTTGAGGAGGATACCATTTTGAAAATAAATCATGACAACCAAGTTGCCAACAGTGAGAATAGAAGCATGGGCACCCTACTGTGGAACATGGCGGTCCGGGGGACTAACTCCTCGATGAAGCTGGAAAGGCTTTGGAGAAGAGAGGGAGTTTCAATCAGAGGAGTTTTCTAGCCAGACCTGGTGGTTTAAGCTTCTCCTATAACATAAGGCAGCCAAGGGGTATGATAGCATCCCTAAAGAGTACACAGTGAAAAGTCGAGAAGATTTCAAACGCATACGAGGGTAGATTAATTGGGGAAAAAGAAAAGTAGCATTTGTTTGGTTCAGCAGCCAGCAGCAGCCCCACTGGGACTGTTTACAGACATCCACCATGAAGTGAATAGATACGGAAGGAAACTCAGCCCTTGTGTAATGTAAGTGGTTGCAGACATTGTAATAAAACCCACATGAACTCCCAAAGTGATCCCCTGAGCTAATGAATTCTTGTTTGCTACAATTTTGTGGTTAGCCCTCCCAGAGCCAGTCCTTTCCCTAGAGGCATCTCTCCTCATCTGATCCTCTTCAGGGTTGGTGTCTCCAAGGTGATGGTGGCCTTGGAGGATGACATCCTAGGGGAAGGGTGTTTGGCTAGCTGGGTGCAGAGGCTCTTAGTAAGTCTCCACCAGAGATAGTGTTCTGGGGCACCAGGACTCAGTGTCTTTTCTTCATGTAAAGAGTTCTCAGAACAGAAACCAAGCTTTGGGCATTTGGCCCCTTTTTCAGACTTGCTTTTCTTTATATTTTTCTATCAAACAAGTTACAACAGAGAGCAATTGCTTTTATTGCTAGGTAAAACCAAAACGCATAGAACATGACCTCCACCTGGGAGCAATGGGGAGACAATCCAAGAACAAGACTCTCATTATCAAGGAAAAATAAGAATGGTCTCAGGGGCAGACAAAGAGGGCTCATCAGGGGCTAATGTCATCGGACTTCTTAGAAAATGTGTGACTTGACCTGGCTTTAGAGGTTGAGCAATCAGGATTTGGAGAGGGCAGACAAGAATGAGAGCATTTCAGGAGGGACATTGGGACAATGGCCCAAGTTACAGCTGAGGAAGTTGCTTAAAGCAGGAGTCAGGATAGAGGAATTGAAACCCTCGTGTCCTGTTGATGGGAATGTAAAATGGGGCCACTACTATGGAAATAGTACTGTGGATCCTCAAAAATCAAAAACTGAATTACCATAAGGCCTAGCAATTCCAGACCACTGCAATAAAGCAAATATCACAATAAAGCAAATCAAATGAAATTTCTGGTTTCTTACTATATATAAAACTGATGTTTATACTCTATTGTGGTCTCTTAAGTGTGCAATGGCATTATGTCTAAAAAAGTGTATGCACCTTAATTAAAAAATGACTTATTGCTAAAAAACACTAGCCATCACCTGAGTGTTCAGCAAGTTATAACCACAGACCACCATAACAAATATAACAGTTATGAAAAAGTTTAAATATTGTGAAAATTACCAAAGTGTGACACAGGGTCACAGCATGAGCAAACGCTGTCAGCAAAATGCTGCCAACAGACTTGCTTGATGCAGAGTTGCCATTTTCCCAAAAATGCAATGTATCTGTGAGGCATCATGAAGCAAGGTATGCCTGTAGCCAGAAGAATCGAAAGCAAGTCTCAAAGGGATATTTGTACACCTGTGTTCATAATAGCACTGCTTACAGTAGCCGAAGGAACTTCAGTGTCCCTGGACAGAAGAATGGACAAACAAAATGTGGTCTGTACATACAATGGACTACTACTCAGGCCTAAAAAGGAATGAAATTCTGATACATGTTACAACATGGATATCTTTGAGGAGTTACCTGATGATATGGAGTTTCAGTGTGGGATGATGAAAAACTTCTGAAGATGGATAGTAGTGATGGCTGTACAACAATGTGAGCGCACTTATGCAACTCGACTGTACACTTAAAAATGGTGAACATGGGGGCACCTGGGGGGGGCTCAGTTGGTTGCCTCCGACCCTTGATTTCGGCTCAGGATGTGATCCCAGGGTTGTGAGATCAAGCCCTGTGTCAGGCTTTGTGCTCAGTGGGGAGTCTGCTCAAGATTCTCGCTCTCCTTCCCCTTCACCTCCCTCCCCCCTCCATCCCCTCATCATCCTGTTCTCCCACGCGGCAGAGTCTGCTTGAGATTCTCTCCCTCTACCCCTTCGCCCACTCTCTCTCTAAATATATAAAATCTTTTAAAAAATGGTTAAGATGGTGAACTTTATTTGTATTTCACTGCTATTAAAATTTTTTAAAGTAAAAATTAAAATACATACTAAAAAAGTAAGAGACAGGATGGCTTCCAGATGCAAATCAGGGCTTAATTTTCACTAATATTTCTGTGATCTCAGTGCCTTGCACAGTACCTGGGGCTTAGGAGGGTTTCATGTTTAAAAGATGAGGGAATGATCTGAACCCAAACACTTCAAGAAAAGAAACAACTTCTTAGAATAGGAGCAGGAAAGGCAGGCCAAGCTGCTCACCAAGCCACCTGGTGATTTGAATCTGATATTTTGGCTGCCCCTGTGGATCCCCTGTGGATAGGCAGAGAACACACTGGCTGGCCACCGAAGGGATTCTCACCAATCATTATATGTTTTATGGGGCATTTAAATATTAGCATATATGACTTATATATGTCTTCTGGGAGTGTGGTTAGGTTGAGTCCTAAGCACGTCTGGCCCTGCAAAACCAAAGGTCTGACCTAGAACTTGGTGAGTGCACTGAGAAACTGTTGCCCCATGGGGCCTTACTGGCTTTCTCAAAAATTGTTTCCACCATCACACATCAGATGAGCCAGAAGAGCAGAAGGTGGTCTAGGTCCTTCTCTAACTGTTCCTGCCTCTAGCTCCAATTAATATCTGTGTGTGGACATTTGGATGCATCTCTTTTGGACCTTTGCTACACAGAGTGGCTAGAGTATCACCAGAATCATCTGGGACCTTGCTACAAATGCAGATTTTCAGCCCAATCCTGACCTACTGAAAAAGAATCCGCATTTAACTAGGTCCCCAGGTGATTCAAACATCCAACAAACCTTGAGAAGCTCTGCTTCAGACCCTCTAATTCCTGTTTCCCGAGACTTCCCAGTCGTGGGAGCCATCTGGGCTGGGTAATTAAAGACATTCCCAGGCTCCTCACTTGGTGATTCTGATTCAGTAGATATTTGTACTTGGATGGGAAGGAGGAAAGGTGAGAAATGGGACGTGAGTAGTATGTGCAGGTACCCCCACATTTGAACAGTCAGGGAAGAAGAATACTCAAGTCATGCTATAAGAAGGCACTCGTTTCACATGCGTGAACACGCACGCACACATGCGCACACACACACAGACACACACACAGACCACAGTGCCAATGTTCATGGGCAGGAGGCTTCCTTGTAATAAAAGCTTCTACAGGAAAAGGACACTGACTTGTGAATGTTGATAAGCAACTTGCAGAAAATTTGGGGTATTCAACATTTAAATAACAATTCTGGCTTTGACCTTTTCCAGCCTTACTGATTTCAGCTTCATCTCTCACTGAAGCATCTTAAACACATCCCTGGTTTCCTCTGATACATTAAAAGAAGCTTATTTTTTAAAAAAAAATGTATCCAAGATAGAAAAGCTTAAGGAGAACAGGGATTCCTTCAACCATGGAGAAGGCTGATTTAAGAGTGAATTAGATTAGCAAAAGCTTTTTGCACTTGCCTGTACAATCCCTTTCTGTACCTCCTACTCTTTTGCTTTTCATTGAACATGAATTCTGAAATCTGGCAGAAAAGAGCCTTTCTACCTTCTAGGCAAATACCTCATCTGGATCCTCATGCATCTTTGGAAACCATTATTCTTGAATGAATTCCTATCTCCCACTGATTCAAAGAACAGTAACTCACACTAAATTATGCAAAAATCAAGGACACATAATTGGAGTCTAGTTCCAATGTCTTTTTCATAGACTGTTTTTTACAGATAAAAGAACCATTTAGGTAAGCAAGTATAATGCAGAATTTGGGGGACATTAGAGAAGCAGAAAGAAAGAAGGTAGGGTTGGAGAGAGACATTTTGAAAAGGAGAGAAAAAGGGAGAACTAGAGGAGGCTTTATGTGCAAAGCAACTGAAAGGAAATTTTTATGTTTAGCAATTGTGGTCTTTTTGTATTTAAAGTTTGGTAGTTGTCACTTTGCTTTCAGAAGAAAGGTCAACTGGGGTGCCTGGGTGGCTCAGTTGGTTAAGTGTCCAACCCTTGGTTTTGGCTCAGGTCATGATCCCATGGTACTGGGATCCATCTGGTGGCAGGCTCCCTGCTCAGCATGGAGTCTTCTGCTTCTCCTCTCCCTCTTGCCTCATGCTCTTATGCACACACACACTCTCTTTCAAATAAATAAGTAAAATCTTAAAAAAAAACTACATTTTAAAAAAAAGAAGAAGAAAAAACAACCAAGCAGTGGCTTTAATCACCATTCCCTGCTCAGGGATTCCCTACGGGGTTGTAGATATAATGGAAGCTCTTACATTGGGTCTGGGGCAAGATGACCAGTGGAACTGACAACAATTCCCCAACATTCCTGAGGCTTCTTCTGAAGGGAAGGGGTAAAAAGAGAGTTGGAATGAATGGAAAGAAGGAAGCTGACCTCCTTTTCTCTTCTTCCACCCAGGCAATGGCAAAAAGTCTAGGGATCTTTTAATGAATTTCTTAATCTGCTCCGGCAAGGACGAAATGTACCTAGTAACTGACATTCGTAAGGCCCTTTAAGAGACCTGGGTGGCACGTGGTTACTATTTTAAAGAAGCATTAAAATATTAATTGAGGGACTCAATCAATTAATAAATCAATATTGGTTTATCATCTGAAGTATGTTTAGCACCACACCTGTTGCAAAGGTATACACAGTAATTATAATAAATGGCCTCAGTTAGAAGGAGGCCCTATCTACAGTGCTTATGAACAGGATTTAGCACTCAGAAAGAACTCAGAACTCACAAAGACCTAAGTTCAAATCCCACATCTGCTGCTTGGGAACATCGCTTAATTTCCCTGAGCCTTAGTTTTTTTCTTCCCTGTAAAAGGAAGTTAACAATATTTACTTTGTAAGCTGTTACAAGGATTCCATATGTACAATATTTGTAAAGTGTCCAGCTCATGGCAAAAATTCAATATTTAGTAGCAAAAGAACAGTCTCTGGGGAAACCATAAACACCTACACAGAACAATTTGTAAACAAAAGCAGCAGTGGATATTGATAGACTAAGGAAACCAAGAACGGAGGATAGCAACCTACAGGCATTATCTGATCAGATGGGACACTGGAGTGTTATTCCGTGGTCTAGACAGTTGTACAGAGGTGAGAAGAGATGAAAACAGAGTGGCTCAAGTCCCTGGGAAGCCTTCACGGGGATGGTGATTCATGAGTCAGGGGCTCCATCCTGACTAGCTGTGTCTGGCAAAAGTCAAACAGAAGGACAAGTGGGACACAAAATGAGTGGCCTTGATTTTCTGCCCCTCCAGCTGCCACCTCTCACCAACTCCCAACACTTAAATCCTCATCCTCTGTGTGCATGTCCACCCACCTCCCCTTCTGCTGCCTTTATTCTCTGCTCTTTAGTCTCCCCACTGGATTCTGTCTAGAGGTACTTTTTAAGTCAGTTTTATTATGGTATAATTTACGTGCCATAAATGGCATCCATTTAAAGTGCACAATTTAAAGAGTTTTAACAGTTGTTACACCAGGAAACCAGAACCACATTCAAAATATAGAATGTTTCCATTATCCCACCAGCACACCCTAAAGGTTCTCTGCCCCTTTAGGGCAGAGAAGTCCTAAGGAAGTCCTTAGGAAGTCTTGCTCCACTTCCCACAAAACCACTGTCCTGCTTCTGTCACTGTAGGTTAGTAGATTAGATTGCATTTTCTAGAATTATGTTTGAATGGAAGCATACACGATGCGGTCTTTGTGGCTGGCTTCTTTCTCTTGGGATGATGATTCTGAGATCTATCCATGTTGCCGTAAGTATCATAGTTCATTTCTTTTTGTTGCTGGGTAGTGTTCCATTTATACACAAAGCACAGTGCGTTTACTCACTCACCTGTTGGTAGACAACTGGGTCATGTCCATTTGGGGACTACGGTGAATAAAGCTGCTATAAACTTTAATGTGCAAGTCTTTGTGTAAATCTATGTTTTCATTCTCTTGGATAAATACCTAGGAGGGAAACAGTTGGGTTGGATGGTAGGCGTATGTCTAATTTTTAGAGAAATTTCCAAACTACTTTCCAAAAGTGGTTAGACCCTCTTACATTTTCATTAGCAGTATATAAGAATTCTAGTTCCTTCTCATCCTTACTAACTCTAGGTATGGCCAGTCTTTCTAATTCTAGTCATTCTAATTTTCCTGATGACTAGTGATGTTGAACATCTTTTTACATGATTCATGATCATTTTATATCTCTTTGTAGTGTCTTTTAAAATATATTACCCATTTCTTAAATGGGTGGATACAAGCCCTTTGAGATATATATATGTATAATCTCAAAAATACTTCCTCCAATTCTGTGACTTGGGTTTATATTTCTTAAATGCAATCCTTTGAAGAGCAAGTTTTTAATGCTGATAAATTCCAACCCAACCAATTAACATTTTGTTTTATAGTTTATGCTTTCTGTGTGCCATCTAAAAAAATCTTTGAGAGCTCTCTTATGTTTTCCTCTAGAAACTCTATAGTTTTAGATTTTACACTTAGGTCTGTGATGCATTACCAGTTAATTCCCTAGGCATTTAATATGCTCCCATTGGCTCCAAGGTCCTGCCAACATACCAACAATTCCTAGTTTTGCTTTCTCCAGTGCAGAACTTTTCTCTGCTCTCCAGACCTCTGTGTCCACCTTCATGTTCACTTGGATGTTTATAAGTTACTAAAGACTCAAGATTTCCAAACTGTACTTTCTACTTTCCTTCCATACATATGCCTCCTTCATTTTTGCCTGTTTCAGTGAATGATTCCATCCACCCAGTTGGTCAAGGCAAAGATACCTTCCTCTTTCTCCCAGCTGTATCCACTCCATCACTAAACCTGCCTATTACACCTTGTACATAGATACATACAAGACCATTGCTTTCTATATGAACTCTTAAGTCAGGATTACCCTTCTTTCCCTTGGGCTGGGGTGTCTATTAGCCATCCCTGCCCCACCTCCAATTTACTCGCAGTCTTATCCTTAAAACTCTGCAGCAGCTTTCCTTGGCTCTTAAGATAAAGGTTGTATCCCTGCATGTGCCTGATCCCCACTCTGCATGTCTTTCTCCCCATCCTTCTCTCCAGCCAGACCTCTCTTCATCTACGGCCCACAAGCACAAGTCTGTCTTGATTTTCTCATAAACGCTTCACATCTCTTTCCCTTTTGGGCATTCACATGCTGTTCCCACTCCCAGAAAGAGTCTTGCCATGGTCATACTACCACTCTTCCTGCAGACTTTAATTCAAATGCCACTTTCTCAGGAAGGCTTCTCCAATCCCCAAGCCTGGGTCAGCCACTCCTCTTATGAGAGCTCCCAGGAACCTGTACTCTGCCATGTATCACTATGGTAACTACAGGGCAATACATGTCCTTAGCAATGTAGCACTCAATCCCCCTCTAGAATGTAAGCCTCATGAGGACAGCAGTGGTTTCTGCTTGTTCCCAGCTCAATTCCCACTGCCTGGCACACTTCCCTGCATGTAGAGAGGAATAATAAATACATTTAGTATTTACTAAGCAAATATATGAATGAATTAATGAACAAAGACAAAGAGAAGGGCAACCTTGGATGGGAAGAGGGGAAGGGGTGACCATGGGGCACAATCTCCCCAAGACAGAGGGGTCAGAATGGAATCATGTGGTTGTGGGAATATGTTTGTTGATTTGCTTTTTGGATCGGGAATCGATAAATAATTTTCTTTCTCCAATCATGTAAGCAGACAACCAATTATAGCAAGACTGGTGGGACTTACATTGCTCTTATCAAAATCAACCTATACTCATCTTCAGAGGCAGATGGTAAAACAGTTTCAGCACAAAAGATGCAGATGTGACTCTGAAATCTCTGATCACAGCAGCTTTCTGTTTAAAGGCAATTAAATGCAGGCACCAAAAGGCATAAGCAAGAGGGGAAAGTTCAATTAGAAGAAGATATTTTCATAAGCCAATTGGAAAGGAGAGAGATGTTTTCCAGTATTCCTCTAGAGCTTCTGGAAATCCATTCACACTGATGTGCGGGGCCAGTTCGAGCCTGGCTGAGCAGGGCTGAGGAGAGAGCAGGGGCCAATGATTTGAGTAGGGGCTCCGGCAGTGAGAAAGCAGGAGTCTGGGGCCCAGCTCAGGAGCAGAATGCACGCAGACTATGTTATTTCCATCTTGCTCAGTTTATCTAGCAATACATTATGTATGTGTCCCTCTGCTTCTGGTTTGTCATTTAATTTCGCCCACGCATAGAAGGTCTAAGTGCACAAGACGTTGGGTGGGAGGGCAGGTCTGACATGCCTCTTCCATCTCTCTACTCATGTCCTCAGGACACTGGGGTATGCAGGGAACGTCTCTCTTGCTCAGTTGGAAAGCCCACAGTGATTCTGGTCTCCTTTTCCCCAAACCAGTACCCCACCTGAGGCTTTCTATAGTGTCCTCCTCCCAGGGCTAAGGGTAGCTGGATCAAGGGCCCCCCATCCCTCTCCTGGGCAGTATTGTGCCTGGGTAGGTGGTAGAGATGTTGTTTCAGGTGAAACACAGAGAAGACAGTCTCTTCTCACTCGTGTCTGCCCCTGTCTCCGTGACATGTCACCTGATGGGGCCACCTGTGAACTTCTGGGGGATCCCTGGGGGGAGCCCTTTTTGGAGAGGTTACATCATACAGTGTGCTGGTCATGGGCAGTGGAGCGAGAACCTGTGGGTTCAAATTCCAGCTCTGATCATTTCTAGCTGTGGGGCCGTTGACAAGTTCAGTGTCTTCACCCATAAATGGGGATAAAAAGGGTATGCCACCTCACAGACCTATTGTGAAGATAAATGCGTAAATATAGGTTAGGGCACCTAGAACGATGCCCTCTGTACAGTAAGTGCTATACACGTGGTAGCTGTTGTTATTTTAAGGCACTACACCTCTTTTCAGGGGTCCTTATGCATCGTTTTCTCTCTCTGGCCAGGGATCCTACTGCTTCAGGCCTGCCCAGCACAAAGGGGTGAGACACCCCTAGTCATCGGAAAGCAGCATGACAATGTTTCTGAGCTCTACTTGTTCAGTCAACACACCGTCCTCGATGCCAGGTCTGGGTCAGGCACTGTTTGGGACTCTGAGGACACCGAAATGAAAGCACCGTGTGCACCTGCCTGAAGTTCAGACTCTAGTGGGAAAACTGGGCAGAAACGCACAAAGATGGTGAGTTTCCAAGCAATCGGTCCTGTTTCCTACAAAGGGCTGAGAGGGAAGGGATGCTCAGGGACAGAGGCGTCTGGGAGAGCCCCTGGAGAGAGTGCCACCCTCACAATCTCCAGGGCTGTGCGTCTCAGGGCTTCGGAATCTGAATTAGGGCATTCTGCAATGGATGCTTTATTCCTCTTGTGTATCTAACACAGTGTCATCCCTCTGAACATAAAATAGACTGAACAGATTCGACCACCTTTTACTGAGCCACTGTGCTAAGGGCTTTCACACGCATTATATCATTTGGCCAATTCTCTGTGAGGACGTCCAGATTTCTTCAGAAACCAGGATGCCAGATGGAATAATTTTTTGATGGATGGAGTCCATTACCAGTTTAGGCTATGAGCCCAGGTGATTGAAAAAGCATAAATCAGGCAATTGTCCTGGTATTGCCATTCTCTCCAATTTTTAAACCTTCTGCTACTAATGGAGATATTACCTGACTCTCTTGATGATAAAAGAATTAGCTCATTGAATCACCACAGGATCATCTGGATTGCAGCTTTTCCTTTTCACTGGCTTTCAAAACATTGTTTAATTTGTATACAAGAGAGGGTTGGCTGGTGTCTCTATGTGTGTGTATGTGTGTGTGTGTGCTTGCACATGTGAGCACGTGTGTACATGCAGGAGCTTTGTTTTACTGCCAAAGACTTCTGGCCATCTGATTTTTACTTAAACCTAGAAGTCATGTGTGCGCCTGATGTAGGATAAGAGAGAAAGAGGATCTCTGCTCTCCATTGTCTCCTATTCTCAGCTATGCTCTGCTCTGAGATCACCAAGTCAATCCCAGTCTGTCAATCAAATTTCCAAATCTGAGCTCTTAAAAGATCTCACCTAGTTCAAGCCCTCCCTAGAGGGATAAAGAACACAACAGGGCCAGGATGGGTTTCAGGGTTCCTCAGTTGCCTTCTGTGGAGTCTGACTGCAGTGAATGAGTCAGAATAGTCATGAAGCTATCTCCCTGGCACTAACCCCAGACCCGTTTTAAATAACGCATCTAAATGTTAATGCACACTTAAGACAACAGAGCAACTCATACTCTTCCCAAATTGATTCATTTTGCAGTGAGCCTGATGCAATTTACTCAGTATAAAAATGTCTCTGGCAATTAGGGGAACAAAGGGACAAAGCTGGCGGACCACAAGGATGACAAACAAAGCAAGATGATGTGAAAGCTGGGGACAAAATTAAATTTCTTTTTGAAACAGATATTTTGGGGAATGTCAATAGCAAACAAGAAAGGCCTCCTTTGCCTGCAAGGGACACTTGAGGATTCTCTATCAGGAAGAAAATATGCAAATCTTCTTGAAAATGGTTTTGATGAAGTGTTCCTGTGGTGTCCCTGGTCACTCACTTTAGGGTGCCTGGGCTTCAAGCATCAGGAAGCAGCTGGTGGAAGAGTGAGCCAAACTTAGGCTACATGGGTGGGTAGAGGTTTCCAGATCATTGAAGAGTGGGCCCCTGACCCCTTAGCTGGTTAAGATCACCTGGGAAGAATGTGGCTCGGGAAACTATGCTGTAGAAGAAACTAAAGTTGTTTCGGGGGAAGAAGTTAAGAAGAGATATGAAAACTATTCTCAGAGGAATGAAAAACAGCTTTCTGAGGAGAAAGTAAGCTTGTTCTATGCAATTTCAAAAAAGACACAGAAGATCCACCAGATAGTGGTGGAAATCTGGTAAAACAGGAGAGGAAACTAATATACGAAATTGGCTCAAATGACTCTAGGTGCCTTGTATATGCATGTTCATAGTACTAGTTCCCAGAAAAATTGCAATATTAAATGGAATCATATACCTCAGTGTTAAGAACAAGGGAAACGCTCCACGCATATTAGTTATCATTGTTAAAAACCCTTGCAAAGGCAGTGGGTTACTAGCAAGTTCTTCCTAGCAGCAAAAGCCACCCCACAGGGGACATCTGCTTTGCAAGAAGGTGAGCATCCTACTGGTTGGACCAGGGAAACTGGTATCAAATGAACTTTGGAAGAAGATCTTGCACTGGTTTAGGGTTGGGGTAAAGGGGCTGAATTCAATGACTTTTAAGGTTCTTTTCTGCTTGATAAGTCTATGACTAAAGTATTTTTCTAGTTCTGTTGGCTCGACTCTGCCTTTAACCCAAATCAGCATGAACAGTAATGCGGGAATGTGAAATTGGAGAGGCAGCCACAGAAGAAGACTGAGGACTCAAGGACCATGGACAGACAGTGCAATACAGAAGTTTTTACTTCCATCTGGACTCTGGCTTTGTCAATCATCAAATTTCTTGGCTCAATTCCATACATGATGGACCTGATGGCCATAGCACCCCAAACCCCAGAGGCCAGCCTTAAGTTAGACAGGGTGGCAGAGAGTTAATCAAGAAAGTTAATAGACAAGTGAGGATTTTTAGAAATGGAAATCATCTGGCCTACTGGAAGGAGGACCCATGGGCACCAAGAGGCCCTCCAGGCAAAGGGACCAGGAGAAGAAAGTCCAGACAGAGGAATCACTCTGAGGCTTGTAAGTAAACAACCAATAGAATCATGATTAGAATTTCATGCAGTCAGGGAGGAATTTTAGTCCTGAGAGGGAAGAACAAAATAATGGAGGGAATATTTAAGGAACAGTTGGAGAGACCACAATTGGAATTCATCCTAGCTTGTCTGAAAAGATAAAACTCAATGGGAGTCAGAGAATGTAAGTGAGAGTGTAAAGACAAGTAAACTAAGGAGAGGGATAAATTGGGGGGTGGGGATACCAAGTAGAAGATTCTTGTGGAAGATAAGATAATATATAGGAAACGTATAGGAAATTGCCTGGAAAATTGGAGGGGCTAAGACGATCCCAGAGAGTAGGCAATCGGGAAGCATGGGAACCATCTTGTTTCCAAGGCTGATATATGCCAGCATTTGCTTAGTGGTGTGAAATGGTTAGGGAGAAAAATGGAGAGGATGTAGGCTGAGGACAGACAGTCCTTCTACCTGGGGTTGGGTAGAAGGAAGTGACATGTTATGGAGAATGGAGATGGAATTTTGGTCAAGAGCTTTACAGAATCATTTTACCCCCCTTAAAACCAGAATATCTCAAGTTCTCAAAGAGTTCCTGGTCCAATTAATTTGGGGTTTGTTCATTTAATAAACACTTCTTGAGCATATGCTGCAAGTCAGGCTCTGTACGAGGCATTAAGAGGCAGTGATCAATAACACCCACCCCTATTCTTAGGGGACCTCACTGGTGAAAAAGACGTGTAAAAGAACAAAAGTTGTGCAGGCCTGAGAACACTAACAGAGAGGTGAAACAGGCCAGATAGGTGCCTGCAAAAAAGATGCTATAATCAACACTGGTGGGAGTGGGTCTGGAGTCCCAGGGAAGGCTTGGGAGCTATGGGATTCCTGTTTTGAAGGAGGAGAAAGGTTTTACTCGGTGGTCATAGTGGTAGGAGAAGGCATGAGAGCTTGAAATCACTTGCTTCAGTTAGGGTGATCGCAAATAGTTATGATAAATGAAGTTTGGGTCCAATGGAAAGGGGTCGGCTCAAGAAGGGGAGGACTGGATTGGGCCGTGCATCATGATGAGAAGGAGCTTGGGTTTGATGTGCAGGCATTTACTGAAGGGTCTGAAGCAGAAGATTAGCAGTCTGCAACATTCACCTGCTAGCTCCCTCATCAAGTTCTCAACCAGCTCCATTTGGGGACTTCCTAATGTCCAGGAATTGTCACTGAAGTTTTGTTCTCAAAGACTTCAAGGAACATTCCACAGAGTTAACAATACAAAAGAGAACAAAATCTGAGTCTAGAAGTGGGGCCAGGAGAGAAGCAACACAGCATACAGCTCTTTCCTGATACCTACTATGTACCATTATTTGCTCAAAGTTGCCCTGAGGGGTGCAGGGAGGCCCTAGACGCTCAGGGAACCTGATGTCCTTGGATGACTGGCCTCACTGGTGGTTCTCCTGCCCTGGGCTCAGCCTGCTCCCAGTTGAAAAGCCGTGGTATTCACTGTGTGCTCTCCCTTTCCGCGCCACCACAAGGCTTAGCCATTGGCAGAGGAAAAGCAATCAGCAAGCTGAAAGCAGTGGGCACACTTTCTTGGAGCTTAGTAATGTAAGATCATCTCAGGAATAGACATCGCACCAAATCCGTGTGTAGATTTTGTAAAGCCTTTTAAATGCAAAGTCCCATGGTTGATTCAGCTCTTAACTAAGGCTCTGAACCATAAGAAAATGAATTTCTGTTATAACACAAGGATTTTAGGTAGATGTGTGAATGTGGTACTATAAGCAAAACAAAGGGGAAAAAAGAAAACTCAGAAGCAGGCCAGGTAATGAAAAACAGGGCACTTTGCTTTGGGCCTGGAGTGACTACAAAACTGAGCTGGGTTGTTTCTTTACTCACAAGCCGTCAGCACTGGTGGCTGAGACTTTTCGTATTACAACTAAAAGAGCAGGTCACTCCGTCACCTGGTTCTGCCTCCTTTACAGCCAGCAGAGACCTGGTGTCCCTAGGCAAATGGGTCCTGATGGGCCTAGAGCTTCAGGAAACAGGGAAGCTGGGACCATGTTACCGGGTTGGACTTTCTAGAACCTTCCAGGTTGGGGTCAGGCTTTCTAGTACCCATTGTTAAGGCTGCCTGCTCTCTAAAATGTGCTTCTTCTGTGGGCCAAGGCCTTAGAACTTTGCCCTTTGTTTTCAGATGAGATGGATGACATATATACCACAGAAAATATGCAGCTAGATATTTATGAAGAGTAAACACTGGTTAATCATCATATGTAAAACATAATGTAATATGTAAATTCTTAATTATTGGTTGGTGATAGGGAGGCCTGGAGCACAGTGAGTAGGGGTGTGGACTGTGGAGCTAGTCTGCCTGGCTTCAAATCTTGTTTGTTCCCTACCAGCTGTGTGACTCTGAGCAAGTTACTTAACCTCACTGAGGTGCAGCTTCTTCACCATAGAATGCAGGTAATAAAATGGCCTCCCTCCTCGTGTGGTGGAGCATGCCATCCCATGAGACAACACGTGGAAGGCTCTCCGACCAACGCTTGGCACCACACAGTGAGCACCCAGTAACTATTCCTGTCTCCTTGCTGTGGTCTGAATGTGTCTTCCCTCCCCTCAATTCACAGGTTGAAACCGAACCCCCACAGTGATGGCATTAGGAGGCGAGGTCATTGGAGGTGTGGAGTCATGAGGGTGAAGCCCTCACGAATGGGATCAGCGGTCTTATAAAAAGGGCTCCAGAGAGTTCCCTGACCCTCTCACCATGTCACAGTGACAAAGTGCCAGCTAGGAATCCGGAAGAGGGTCCTCCCAGCACATGGCTGAGTCAGCACCCTGTCTGGGACTTCCAGCCTAAAGAACCGTGACAAATAGATTTCTGTTGCTTGTGAGTCCACCAGGCAGGAGTACTGTGTTAGAGCAGCCCGAATGCACCTAGACACTCCTCTTCCTCTTCAGTACTGTGAGGATGGAAATGTGCTGGGGTAGAAATCAGCTGCTCACATGGATTGTCTATGGGAAAGTGGAGTCCTCTGTGGGGAGGAAGACGCTACCACAGAGGGAGAGAAAGTCAGAGAAGAGCCCAGAGTCAGGGCAAGATCCTTCGAGCACTTGTAGCAGGATCTTTGCTGGAGGTGGGGGAGAGGGGACAGGGATGAGACTTGTGTTTGGAGACTGCCTCGGTGGGGAGGGGATGGGTACTGTGGCTACATATGCTGGTGGCACGTATGTGTGTATGGATAAAGTGTGATTGCCCTGAGAGACCAGATGGGGGCAGGGGGTTCAGGATGAGATAGCCCAGCACCACCTACTTCTCCAGGTGCCAGGCTCTCGCACAAGGTCCCTCCGTAGGTGGCAGGCCTTCATCTCATTTTCCGCCTGACTACACCCCTCTTCCCTTGAAAGCCAGTTCAAGTTGTCTTCTCTGCACCAGCTTGCCTACGAGCCACCTGGCATACGTTCCTCCGCACCCCTTTGAACGCATGAGGGAATGGATGAGTGGATTCCTTGACACTAGGGGGTCCATCGCCTAAATTCCTCCAACGATTTTTAGTATCTCCCTCCCCACTGGGAAAAGGTGAGGCTCAATAAACACTTCTTAGATGAGAAGCGATTGTTTTTATGCCTTTTGACTTCTTTTTGTATACAACAGATATTTATCATTATGGGATTTTCCAAGATGCCATTCTGACAAGCCAAGGGGTTATAGGTATTCACGATTTTCTAATCTTCCTAGTGTTCAATCCATCAAATATCCAGGGCAGGGTGGGAAAAGGAAAGCGACCAGCTCAAAAGAGCCCTACTACAAGCCTTGGGCTGTCAAATCTCGAAGGTCAAAACTGGCAGAAGCCGATGGTCTTTTCATTTATTTTTCTTGACGCCCATCAATGAAAGCAATCGTGAGTAAAAGTTGTACCTGCCAGGAGAGGAATTGTCCTTTGTACTTAGAGGCAACCTTCACAGTTGAGGTGCATTCTGACAGCTGCTTCCTGAGCCCCAGGGAGGATTAGACATGTCTCCCTGGGTGTGGGCTAGGGGTGGGTAGAAAATACTTTTCATCTTTTCATTGAAGACCCTTCTGTGATCCCAGACTAGGCTTTATGTTTTAGACTCAGAGTTTCTTCTTAAACTCAGGTTTAAGAAGAGCTGCATCATAGACTACCATAAATTGATCTGGTGTCCATTCACCTAACAAAGAACACTTACTGTGTGCTAGGTGCTGGGCCAGGCACTGCGAGGATTAAGAAGATATGTAAGCCTGAGGTTTCTGCCTCCAGGGCTTGTGGCTCAGAATCAGATGACCAAGTGTCAGTTGAGTCTTCTGGAGAAGAGTTTTTCCTGACTGGACGAGAACAGGTGTCCATCTCCTCAGAGCCAAACATGACACCAGGGTTCAACTATAAGGCCTCCTTGTGCAAACAACAGGAACCCCCCAACTCACAAAAAAAGAAAAGGCCCAAAGATATGTGCTTCCCTGTGTGTTACCTAGGACTAAGGGAAAATCACTGAACTTCTCTGAGATTCTGTTTACTCATCTATAAAATGAGGATAGTAATCTATAAGACATAGATGAGAGTGAAGACGAAATGAATTGATGGTGGCTGATGCACCTGGTAGCCTGAACATGCACTGTACAGAGATTTGCTGTGAGTATTGAAAGTATAGTATCTACCTCCTGAGAACAAAAAGGACTGTCACAGCTCTGCTGTTAACCTGGGACCTAGGTGAGAGTCAACACATAACATCTTGAAGAACAGAGATGGACCGATGGTGGGTGGGTGAGTGGATGGATGAATGGATGATGTGGATAGTGGATGGATAGATGGACGGATGGCTGGCTGGATGGACGATGTAGATGATGGATGGATGGATGTAGATGGTAGATGGATGGATGGATGGATGGATGGAGGGATGGATGATGTGGATAGTGGATGGATAGATGGACAGATGGATGGATAGATGTAGACAATGGATGGATGGATGTAGATGGTAGGTGGATGGATGGATAGATGGATGGATGGATGGATGGATGATGTGGATAGTTGATGGATAGATGGATAGATGAATAGATGGAGAATCTATCTGACTCTGAAAAATCCAGCTCTCTCTAGTCCATTCTATATTCTTCTTAGTCTCCTATGGCCTTGAAAGCCACAGTAATTCTGGAAAGAGAATCACAGATATTTCTTTCATAGACCCACTGGTGGAGACCAGTCCCATACATGGCCTTGAGTTCACCCAGTTGCTCCAGATGGGGGCCACACAGGCAGGACCAGGCCAGAGAAGGAAATAGGACTTTCTACCCTGCACACAAGTGCAACTTGATTCTCCAAGCTTTCTTTTTAACTTCTGTCTTCAGTGTGTAGTGAATGATCGTAGAAAGTTACTAGCATATGTGATCAACCAACTGAAGCTGAAGTGTTAGCCATGACTCTTAATTGTTGATGTATGCCAGAATCCCTTGTGCCCCTTTCTAGAAATATTGATGCTCATGCCTCTTCTCAAAACAAATAAAATCAGAATCACTGTGCATGGGACTAAGCCGTACAGATTCTGTAGAAGGCGCGGTTCTGATTTGTATCCCCAAGGCTTGAGACCTATCATACTAATGGCTCCAAGTCCAGGTGTTCTAGAGAGGACTAGCATTTTAGTAGTTGCTTCAATAGTACTACTCACAGGGATGAGAAATATGGTGCCTCCAGGCATAGCCAGTGGGACTGGTATTTTGGGGCCCACCATAGGGGAACACAAGCAGTCACTCTGAGAATAGAAATTGCTAACTTTGGCTATTCTTGTGCCCACCTCCACATAGCCCAGAGCAGCCTGGAGGAAGGCCGGCCTTGGACCCCTTTGAGGGGCACCCTGGGGGGTGGGGATGAAGCACTATCAGCACCCGCTCTGCCTGTCATCTAGCTTAATCCTCACGACAACCTCATGAGGCGTGCCCATTATTACCATTTTACAGATAGGAAAGCTGAGGCTCCTAGAGATTCACAAACTTGCCTAAACTCACACAGCGGGAGGGAGCGACCTCCATGTACATGTAACACCCAAGTCTCCTGACAGCACTGTGCTCAGAGAACACCAACCTGCATGACTATTCCCAGGGGCAGGTGCCCTGGAATTAGGCCCCTGCCAAGCCTGGTGTGAGTTTTAAGGCTTTTAAAAATTATCTTTAAAGCCTCTGAATGGCTCTCTCTTTTTAGTGTAAATCACACAGACATTAAAGCCCTTATTGTATATTTATTAGTGTGTTATTCAGACCAAGGGGAAAAAGAGAAAAGTCGACAATCTAAATGACTTTGAAAGGGAGAAAATGCTGGGCCTGAAATTAAATCATTGTGACACTGCCACTCGAGGGCATCAATTTCAATAAATGATCACCTTTTTTATTCCTGATCCCGTTTATCACGTAGGCAGGATGGAGAACTTTGGCTGAAGCATGCTGGATGCTATGGGCCCCTGCTTGCCCTGCGCTGGCCAGACCTGCCCACTGCCATGGGCCAACAGCTTGGCAGTTGGGTACCTTTTCAGAAGCAAATGCCTCGTGGCATCTTTCCACGTGGCCCTGCCCGGAGCCGAAAGCCCGCTCAGCCTGCTGAGACCAGCCGGTCTTTTTACAGGACAATTCGCGGTTCTGTATGTGGGCAGCATGTCTCTGTGTCAGGAGGGTAACTGTCCTGTGAGCCAGACTGGGGACCCTGGTGTGCGGAAATTCATTTCCTGCCACCTCAGCCCTCAGCGGTCCCCTGAGGTGAGGAGGCTGCCATGGCAGGATGTGGAAGGGGACAGACTACAGTGGGAATCTTCAGTTTGGATGGTGAGAAACTGAGGCCAGAAGGAGCTGCAAACAGGTAGGGTTGCTGGGACTGACACGGCGCCCCGGAGCCCACAAGTAAATACTGCTTTGGATTAAATTACTTGGGCAGGTCTCGCATCAGGGTGGTTCTCATTTTGAAAGCTAGGATCTTTGGTCAGACTGATGGGTTTAAGTAAACGTGGCAGCCTTGTGGGTACCCAGCACGGACATGGGTTTTTCTTCACCCGGGGAGGAGGGCTGCAGATTTAAACCAAGGGCAATGAGTTTGAGGATTTCTTGATGCAGCTGTTCAGCCAGAAGACAGACAGATGGGAGTACAGAAGGGCGGGCTCTGGAGGGCAGACATGGGCGTAGGTCCTGGCATGGCCAGCAGTGTGCCCTTTGTCCATCATATCACGTCATGCCTCTGGACCTTGGCTTTTTCCCCCATCAGGACACTGACAGAGAAAGAACTCATGCCTCCTCTGAGGGTAGGGGTTAAAAAGATTCTGCAGAATGTCAAAGCTTTGTGCTGAGGGGAACCTTATTTCTCTGCTCCCCTTCTGGAAAGAACCTTGTTTGTGCTATGCAACGGCCCTGACAGCTTCTCTTGGCTCAAGCTCAAGTCTCACCAAATCCTTTAGGTTTAAAACATCTTTTCAAGTATTAGTAATTCAAATGATTGGCAACTTCTATCCCCTCAGGGCCCAATTCTTCCCTCCACACACTGTAGTTCTGGTCACACATAATCAAGTCCCCAGACACCGGGGGATGCAGGAGAAAGCCGCGTTCTTGGAGAGGAAGTAAGACCTGTGGGTGTCTGGGAAGGAGGGGTGAAGGCACTCCTACAGACTCCAATCCCCCAGCCCGAGTTTGTGGTCCTGAGCCTAGGAGGGCACCGAGTTCCCGCCGCCGCCGGCTGCTGCTTGCTCCTTCTTTGAAATCTTTCTCTGCAGAAAGGCAGGGCAACGCAGAGCTCAGCTCAGCTCAGCTTCCGACTCTTTCTGGGACCCCATTTAAAGCCGTCTCCCAAGCACGTGCTAGGTTTTCCGTAGTGGACCGGATGCTCCTGGAAAGCCATGGCTGTGCCATCCCACATCCTGGGAATATGTGCCATATTCCCAACACCCATCGACGGGAGGTAGCCGATCCATGGATCGAGGCGCTGAAAACCATCTAGTGAAGCATCTCACATGTGCCAAGTACGTACTGCTACAGCCGGCACAGTGCAGACCACTGTCCTCACGCCATCTCACAGCTCACCCTTAAAGAGGGAGCATCATATTCATCTAGTGCATGGGGACTTCGTGACCTCTGACTTCTAGTTAAGATATCCCAGGCCTGCTGGATTCTGGGGACAGCAGGGCCGGGCTGTTGGACAGAGCTTTTCTCCGCTTCCTTGCTCCTGCGGCCATTCTGGCAGGAGAGATGAAAGCAGATGAGCAGCCCGGGCACTCATTACGGTGTGTCCCCTGGGGGACCCCGGCCGAAGCCAGGCCACCTTGGCAGACTCGGTGGCTCATGCTCCATGATTCAGGAGACCGCGTGCATGTGGCTGTTTTCTAGGCGACAAGGAAGGGAGCAGCTGCTGGGCCTCCCCGACTGCCTTCCCCTGCCTCCAGCATCTCCCGGCAGGCTGCTGATCCCCTGGCGTGGCACCTCGTGCTCACAACTCGGTTTCTGGGGAACTCAGTGGCCTCAGGCTTGTCCTTCCTCAGCCCACTCCTATGAGTCAAGCTTTCCTCGGCCAGCTGTGTAGGACAGCCTCCTCCTGTGTTACTACGAAGGCTGAATGTTGTTTTGCAAACGGCAATCCCCAAGCCACCATGTTCCATCTGTTTTTATCCTCACTGTCATCACCACCAGGATTTAACCCTGTTCCCCTCGCCACGTGGAGCACTGTGCTGCTGGGTCATCTGACCTTAAAGGGAGTGAGCTTCAGGGAGGCAAAGGCTTCTCCAGATCTCAAAACCAAAGGATTCTTGAGATGGGCCCTGACCCCATAATTGGAGAGCAGATGAGTCCCCGTCCTTTCTGAGGCCCAGTTCTAAGCAGGACAGAGCAGACTAGGGTATTAAATAATGGCCTCTCATGTTTGCATCCTGCTTCATTTGGAAAACACTTTATTACATTGACCCACAGCACCACAGGAGCAAACCTGCCATCTTCATCCCCATTTCACAGATGGGGGAACTGAGGCTTGGTGGGAGTAGGACTTACCTGAAGTCACAGAGCTCTTTCACGGAACATCCTCTTATGGACCATCAAAGGCTGGCCGCCCTCTGCATCTCTGGCATTGGTGTGGTCCCCGACGTAGGAAGTACCCAGTGAATCACACTTCCCTAACCGACTGCTGAATGGGACCCTGGGACCCAAATCAGGGCATCAATTGCTAGCACACTAGTTTTTCTTCCTCACCACCACGGTCTAACTGAGCTCTTCCAGCAATGGGTAAAAATAGTCTGAAGCCAGGCCAGCTGGGTTCAGACCCCTCCCCCGTGCCCCGTCTAGCTGGTGGCCTCAGAGAAGGTTATCTGACCCCACTGCATTTCCTCATCTGTGAAATGGAAGATAGTAATGGTACCTGCGTCACCGTGTTATTGAGTGTTAAATAAGAAAATGCACACGAAGGGCACAGCATTGACCGGTCAGCGCATCTAGAAAACGTTAATAAGTGTCAGTAGTGGTTACTGTCACCCGAGCATAGACACTGGGCCTTATACTTCTTTGTAACCCAGGCTGGCACACAGACATGAGTATAGGGCTCAAGACACCTGTCGACCAACACTGACATGCATCCTATGACATGGAGCAAGTCCCCTCCCCATCCCGGGCCTCAGTCCCCACCTCTGTGAATTGACAAAGTTGAACCAGGTACATTTCAGGGTTCCTCCCAGCTCCAAAATGTTCTAGCTAGTTCTGTGGTTCTCAGTGGGGGAAATTCTGCCTCACAGGGAACATCTGGCAATGTCTGGAGACACTTTTGTTGCGGTAACCAGGGATGGTGCCCCTGGCATCAAGTAGATAGAGGGCTAGGAAGCTGGGAGCCAGGCCCAGGACAGTGCTCACTAAAGGAATTCTCTTGTCCCAGATGTCAACAGTGCAGAGACTGGGCAACCCCGATCCAGCTCGATGCAAATGCTGGGGACCTTGCGAGGTACTGGACGGATGCCCGTGCCCTGCGGCTTGCCAAGATGCCTGGGGCAGTGGAGCGTCCTGGCCTGCCCCTTCGACTGCCGCCTTCTACCCTCACTCCATCGATTCTGCTCGAGATGGAGAGGTTGGCCCCAGCAGCTTTAGTTTCAGTTTGGAATCATTCCTGCTTGTCCTCAAGCTCCAAGATGGCTCTGCCAGGACTGGGCAAGAGCATCTCTGCCCGGGGTTGCATGGAGCCCAGCCCAAGGCAAAGCCCCTGTGGATGGAGGGCAGCCCCAGGCAGAGCCATCAAGTCAGCGGGCTTGCCCCAGCACACCTGCTTCCCCTCTCCTGCCTCAACTCCCACTCTCAAGGGGACAGGCCAACTCAGGCGATGGAAGAGTCACCTTGGGAATGTGACACAATGGCCAGGAGGGCGGACCTGGAGACTGAGAGCAATGGCGACCTCACAGCCTGCCTGCAGAGTGCTGCCTTCCTCTCCTTATTCTTACTCTCTGTGAAGGGCACATGCCCCCTGTGCTCACCTGTCTGCACGCAACAAAGAAACTAGATCACCTCTTTTTGTAAGATTCCATCACTGTCCATGTCCTTTTTTCTGACCCCACTCTTTCGCCCTGAATTCCTGCTGAGAGGCTATGTGTTTCCTGGAAGTGCAGGAATGAGGAAAGGGGAGAAAATTCTGGAGTCTGCTTTGAACCATATCACTTCCAATTTGCACTCCCTGCCTCAGTTTTCTCATCTGTTAAATGGTAACTCATGGAGTAGTTGCAAGCATGGAAAGATAAAGATGGGAAACGTCTTTGCAAGCCCCCATGGCTAATGGTATGGAGGAGCTCTGGTCTCTTGCCCACGCTATCCAGGGGACCAGGCTCTGCTAGTTGGGAACCACTGAAATCCCTCTGGCACCCTTCCTTCACACCCATGCACATGCTCAGCCTGCAGTTCAGGGAGACTCTGAACTTCACTTCTGCCTCTGACATCAATGGGTCCCAGTCCCCAGTCGCACAGATTAACGGCATGAATCTTGGCAGCCCTGAGCAGCACTGTCGGGTCTCTGCCGGGTTGGGTGGGGCAAGAGTGCTGACTGCAGGAGTCAGAATAAAGAGCTCATGAGGCGGGGCCGATGCCTGTAGGATAACACAGTGGCTGAGGCCGGCACCCCACCCTTGCACACAAGTGGAGGCCTTACCACCTGGGCTTCTCACAAGAAAGGAAGGCCATGCTGGAAGGAAGTTTAGCCCAGAGGGCAGCTCATCCAAAACAGCAGCCCAGACACCCAACCAAGTGCCGAGCAAGAGGCACTTGGTGCTTGGATCCTCCCATAGAGCCCAGTGAGGCATTTCAGAGACAAGAAGATGGAGAGTTTAGGTATGGGGACAGCACCCTTCTTGAAGCCAAGGCTTCAATCCTGCTGGGACGACAGCAGTTTGCAATTCTTTGAAGCACAACTAAAGACAGGTGGATCGGTAGTAGGAGAGCAGGGTAGAGACTTTCAAGAACTTAGTAAGGAGGCCATAGAGCTTTGTTGGAAAGGCAGTAGATAGGCAGTCTCCCCTCCTGACCCGGCAGGCCATGGAGGTGAAGAATTGGAAAATTTCCAAGGGTTTCTTCTTAGAGAGAAGCTAAGTCTAAGATTAGATGGAAATTTGAGGTCTTTCTCCTGAAAACATGTCACAAAGAAAGATCTCTAACCTTGTTGATTATCTTAAGTGTGGGCCCCTCAAATCTGGGGTCTTATGATGGTATTTATTCTTATGGAATAAGGAAAATAGGTATGCACACAGATACCCTGGTTCAAGTTTGCTTTCCAATGTCACTACTTCTAGAGGGTCAGAGGATTGCTGAGTAAGCAATCGAGTATCTCCTGGAAGCTTGAGCTCACTGACGTGTGACTTCAAGACTCTATAAGCCTTAGAGGTTCTGGAACAAAGCTTGTCCCAATCTCCATGGAACTGATAGCGCTGTGATGTCCCTGACCAGTTCTGCTCTGAGGTCCCGCACTCCTGTCGCACCTGCTTGGGTGCCTCCAATAGTTTGCTCTTTCCCTTCCTGCCAAAGTCCTGCTGGTAAAACCCAGTTTCCAGCATATTAAATTACTTTCATTTTGGCCTTTTAACACTCCCCTTGGCTTTTTTCTTCTTGGCTCCATCTGTACTTTGAGAAAGAAATATCTTTAACACCCGCTCATTAAATGCCCACTCTGCCAGCTGGTCTTCTGGCCTCTGGAAGGACCACCAGCCTGGGCGGTCAGAGGGCCCCACAGATCAGTGCCCGAGATACTACCTTGGGAATATTAGCAGTAATGGCTCAATCTGGATCCTACTCATTAAAGGACAATGGTGAGTTTTAAGTAGATGTCACAGACTCTGGAAATTTTCAGCCCAAAGCCAAATGGCCTTTTAGAGAATCACTTCTGGACATGGGGAAGGACTTACCCATGCTTTCCCGGAGTGGGGACCAGGAGGATCTCTCTCCCAGGCTCGTTGTGCGGCAGCAGCTGGGCGACGTACCTCCCAGAAGGCTGCAGATGCCTGTGCACGGAGACAGCCAGCCTGCAGTGCTCGCTGCTGCTCCTCATCCATGGGCTCAGGATGGTGTGCTTGGAGTTCGCGGAGGTGTTGAGGAGGAGGAAGGAGCCTGGCAAGAGACAGAGAAGGTGACTTTGCAGGTGTGTCCAGAGAGGAGGCCCAGCAGCATCTATGTGGCTGGATATGGAGACCAACGGCACCCAAGCCAGTAATGCTGGAGGCCTTTCTCACCTTCTTCACATACACCAGCCCTCCTTTCCTGTTCTAAGATTATCTCTGTGAAAAGCAAAGCCTGAACAAGAGAATGGTAATTCAGGACTTGGGCTTTATAGTTAGGCAGACTGAGGTTCTGACTTTAGCTCCCCAACTTGCTAGTACTATGTCCTTGCGTCTCAGGTCTTCATCTGTAAGATGGGAGCGAAAACACCTACTCCAAAGGGTGGTTGTAAGGATCACACAAGATAAGCATAGAGAGAGATAAGCATAGAGAGTGCTTTACCCAGTTGTGTGCAGAGAGGAGGGACCCTATTAAATAATCAGTTATTTGACTTCAACTGTCTTCTGAGTTAAAGTAGAGATAATAGCTACAGATTCTTTGCCAGCCTATAATGGGCACAACTAATGAGATGTCACAGGAAACTGGAGAAAAATATGGGGGATAACCTAATCCCTAAAGAGTAACCAGCATCACAAACCTAACCTAGGTGCTAAGATATTCTGCTAGATTTACATCCTGGTCTAGACAGATGGCCTCAACAGTCACTGACTCAATAAATGCACCAAGAGTGGAACAAGGACATCAGTGCCATCTTGCCAACATCCATGTAGGGTGTTTCCACACCCCACGAACCAGGGCACACTCCAGGGCATCACAGGCCACCCAACAGGCCACAGTTTCAAATAAAAGCTGACCTGAGTTCTCCATATTGCCTTCAAGCCAACTCGGCCTTCAATTTATGGCCAAGTCAGAGTTTCTCAGGAATGTATGGGTTGGCTCTACAATCACAAATAGTGCTGACCAGTTCAAGGTTTCCCTTGAGAGGTGGGTGGCCTGAGAGGCAGCATTTGGGTCACACATTCATGGCTCCTGCTCCTTTGGTTACTAGCTGGGTGATCTTGTGTGAAGCATTAACTTTCTTGGATTTCAGTTTCCTTGTTTATAAAACAGGGTGAAAAGGGTTGGCTGAACTCAATCAACTCTTAAGATCCATTTGAGCTCTTGAGTCTATGAGTCATGTGAATTTGTAACTGGTCTTCACAAAGAAAGCCCTACAAATCCCCCTGGTGCCATGCCTGTGGCAGAGTTTCCCTCTGGGGCAGGTCAAGCCTAATTCCAGTAGCACAGGCCAAGTGATCTATAAGAAACCTGTATCCATGGGGCTTACTGTCAGCATAAAAGCACAGTACCATTTTATTGTTTCAGGCATTCCTTCTGATGCATTAATTTTATTTGCCATACTGCTGCCTTGACGTTTTGAGCCATTTGATGCTGCCTCTTTTGCAGTGGAAGCCTATTCCAAGATCCCCCACTCCTCGGCTGGGAATGAGCTAATGAATGCTCAGCCTACTGAAATCACCCCAGAGCATTTCGAACTGGTCTCTTTCCACAGACAACGCAATTCACCATGTAGGGAAATGAGCTAGCAGTCAGGGGCAGAGAATGATGCAGATGAAAAGAAGGAATCCCTACTGGAACCATTCTTCAAGGAGAAGGTTTTATGTCAGGAATTGGAGATTTGCAAAATTCTGGAAGTAGAGAAATGTGACTTCCGGGTAACATCAGGATGAGGTCAGCACAAGACTGTATCTAAGCGGGACTGGGGACCTGGAGTCAGCACTGGAAACTGAATCCTCTGTGATTGCTGGAAAGTTTCAGACGTGGCAGATGGGCCAGTGAAAAGTGCTCTACAAACCTCAATAAATAATCTACAATGGGGGAGATATTCTCATCACAGAGGTAGGAGAAAGGAGTTAGAATAAAAAAACTCAGAATTAGAAAGGACTGAAAGATCATCTAACAGGAAGCCCTCGCCTTCCTAGAGAAGACTGCAGGTCAGAGTGGGGAAATGATTTGTCCAACATCTTGATATGAAACTCCAGACCAGAGTCCAGGTGTCGAGATTTCTAACCAGAGCTCTTTTCCTTGTATCTTTCTCATTATCCTACCATATACCTTATCCTAAAACACGAGGAGGGTATGTTATGGTGAAGCTTTATGTCTTTATGGCTTAGACACTCAGAGGAGGAAAAAGAGAGAAAGGCAGACAGCCAGATGCTGGACCGAATCCATTTTTCACTGGCTCTTTTGCTCACCCTTTCTTGCCCTCAAATTTCATTTAATGGATGCCAATGTTGAGCAAATGTCCAAGCACTGGCTCTGTCCTGGGGACACACACATAAACCAGACACAGTTCTGGAACTCCGGGTCCATAGGGGTCGAGGTTTCAGGAAGAACAGCCATCAACAAGAGAGGTTATAAAGTCGTAAGACACATACAGGGGAAGCACTTTCAGAGGCTGTGGGAAGAAGACATTAGGTTCAGGTGGGAAGACTCCTAAAGCAGATGACCTCTGAGCTAGGTCTTAAAGGGAGAGAAAGACAAAGATATTGGCAGAACCGGCTGTGTGGAAGCTTAGAGAAGAGGAGAAAAGGCATAAATGTAGGAAGTGTGTACGCTGGGGTATAAGGAAGCCTAGGGCAGTGGGGTGGGAGCAGACCCTACAGGACTTCTAATTCCTGGCTGACGGTATTCAACTTTTTTTTGGAAGAGCTTTTCGAGGAGGAGAGTGAGGTCATCAGAGCAGTGCTTTAGGAAGATGAACCTGGGATGGTGGGGGAAGGGCGGGGATCACTACTGACCTGACCTTATTCTACAGCACCAGTCACATGAGGAAAGCATGTGGTTAAATGCCAGAGGGGCATGTTTAGAGTGTTATTGTTTTAAGCAGAAGTGCCATGTGGAGGATGGACTCTGGGATCGACAGGGGTCTCTAACACTTACATGAGTGTGTCTGCCCAGAGCAGGTGAGAATCCTGGAAGCATCTCTGGGGGCAGAGTCTTGCTCCAGAGGCTTTGGGGCAAGGTCTGGGGTTAGGATGAAGCCAGCCTGTCACATGGAAGGGAGTAACTACTGGACCCTGGTCTGAGACCCTACTCTGATGTTTTCAAGTGGATGAAAAATCATACTGAAACCCAGTTTGGGAGCTATGGAGGGAAGGAATGTGGGGAAGAGAAAGACAGTGTTTTCCTTCTTCTCAGAAGGATTACGTGCATGTGTGCAGACACATCCCCCAGGGGAAACTCAAGTTCCCAGCGGGAGAAAAATCAAGCTGAATCAGGCACTAGGTTTGGGGCTCCCCCTGCACCACTGTTTCTCCCTCCTGGGTTTGGGAACACATGTAGATTCTGTCCTTGTAATTCAGTAGCTCAATAATGGGACTCTTTCAAAGTTGACTGGAAGATGGATTATTTTTCCAGTTCTAATATGTGAGATGATGTTTATATGAATTTTATTTTGTGCAACTGGGCTATCAATAAAAGCCTGAGCTTAAAGTATTTTCACTGTCAATGAAACTCTAGTTGAGAGCTATCTCTTCATCAGCAGCTTTCCTCTCTCAAAAAAAAAAAAAAAAGGAAAAAATACATTTCATAAGCTCCTTGGGATATTGTCAGTATAAATCTTTTAAAGTCAGTGAGCATTTCTGTCTCCCCTCCCTCTTTTCCGTTTCCTGTTTATTTTGTTCAGAATAGCTTGGGGCTACTCAGAGGCTCCTGGGGTCCCTTCTAATTAAGAAGGATGGCCTGGCAGGTCACAGACCCTCCCCCAAGGTGGGCCGTGGGGGAGTAGAGAAGATCAAAGAGTGAGCCTTGCTTAGATGGTGCCAGGATCCTGTTTCCCTCACTAGTGGATCACGTTGATGTGTTCCATGACTAAATATGAAATGGTTATTATTTTTTTACCTTGGTAAAAAAATAATATATCCCTATATTTTTTATAATAAAATATCCCTATATTTTTTACCAATATAGGGATGTGTAGCTCTTATCTCGGTCAGCAGGGTACAAATTACAGGCCAGAAACCAAGGGGCATGAACCTTGGAGTCAGACAGACTCATTCATATCCAGGCTCTGTGTCTGTCTAGTTCTAAGCTTTGGACAAAGGATTTAAAGAGTTTACATCATTTGCTCGAATATAATGTGTCTAGCCTATGTCACGTGGCTGTTGTAGAGATTAACACACGTGATGTGGCCAGTGCGATGCCTAGCCTCTGTAGGTCTGTGAGAGATGTTGATTTTGTGCTTCGAGGGGTGTCTTCATGGGAAGCTCCTTGTAGCTATTCCTAAACTCACTATTAGAAGGACTGAATCAGGAGGACTAGCTCTGCCACGACCAAGCCTCCTTTGTTTGTAAAATGAAAGAGTTGGGTAGATCTAACTAAGGACCCTCCCAGCTCCAAACTGTCAATAATTCTATCTGCCTGCTTAGAATATGGTCAGTCTAAAGGAATCATGTGAATCCTCCAAGCCCCCAAATCCTAATGGCTTTGCCTCTTTGGCAGTTCTATAGCAACAGTTTCAAATGGTTGGCCAAATTCTCTGTGAACTCTGGTTCCCTGCCCTGCTTCCTCTCTTCCCATCCCCACAAACACATCCCTGGGAAGGGCTCCTAAACTCCCATCATCTGTTTCTGTAGACGCTTCTGCTACAAGGCTGGTACCACCTCCAAATATCTGGTATTGAACACAATGCCTGCCACAGGGAAGGTACTCAGTGACTTCAAGGAGTCAACGTAATATATGCATGTGGCCACAAGTCAAACAGTCCAGAACGGTTCATAATCATAATTTCCTCAAAGCTATCCCTCAATCCTGCTCCTCTCTCCAAGTCCCAGAAACATAATTTAAGGATTTCTCATTTCTTTGGTGGCCTCCCTCGGGATTCTAAATATGGCAATCATCTTGTTACTTGTGGATGCAACAACTTTAGGCTTACATCCAGGAGACAGTTAGAAAAATAGTACTCTCCCCCTTCTTCTAATTCTTGATTTCTTAAATCCTGTTTTACTTTTTTATTACTTGCCTTTTTAACTTTCCATCACAATTGTATTACTTGTTCCATCCACTTTATACACCATTCCGCTGGCTCTCCTCACTAGAAGATGGCTGTTAGTCCTTCTGTCCTTGTCCACGTCCACCTCCCAGGTCAGGTGGAATTTTCCTCATATTGTCAACGTTACCTAAGAGCGATTCAGTCTTGTGTTTGGTTTACAGGTTGATACTAAACCTTGACAATCAGTAAGTAGAACTTTTACACTGATGTACATATATCTCTCCAGTACAGTGAAGAAGGGTTCTATTTGCGACCTTCTCCATAGGTCCAAACAACACATTCTACTTCATGAAGAATGTTTCTAGCATCAGAATCAAATGAATATTCTCTCTTTCTCTGTCTTAATTTGCCTCATGTTTGAGCCCAGACTTTCTTGTGCAGTTTGTCTTTCCAGAAATTTCTAGTTGCTGTTCTCTTTTATTTTATATCTGCCTTCTTTCTTTCCTTTTTTTATTTTCCATGTGCCTTTTACACCATATCACTAACACCTTTATATATTCCTTGAAAAATCTCTCCCTTCTTCTCAAAGACACTGATTTCCTGTTTTAATTTGGACCAGCTGTTTTCTGGGCTTCCTGCAGAGCCATTATTCTGGGATTTATTTTCCCTGGGATTCTTCCATCAGCCACCATCCTCAGGAAACTTCCTCAGGGGAAACTCATTGTGAATCTTTGAATATCTTTAATATTTCTATTTTGTCTTCATACTTGGTTGACAGCTTTTCTGGTGATAGCCTCTAGATTAGAAATTGTGCTTCAGAAATTTGAAGGCCTTACTTCAGTATTATCTAGCATCTGTGTGACTGAGGAGAAGTCTGAGGCTAGTTTTATTGTTAATTTCTTTGTAGTCAATCTGTCTTTTCTCTTCTTGGAGGTCTTCAGGATTTTGTTATTATTTTTTTTAATGTGCGGCTTGAACTCACCATCATGAGATCGAGACCCGAGCTATCATCAAGAGGCAGACGCTTAACCAACTGAGCCACCCAGGTGCCCCTCAGGATCTTTTTTTAACACTGAGTTGCTAAAATTTCAATTCAATGTCTCTAGGTACAGATCTTTATAAAATCTCCTCCTGGCATCTGGTGGGTTCTTTCAATCAGAAAACATACTCTTCTTTCATCTCTAGTAAATTTGTTTTATTATTTCTTTGATGCCTTCATTATCCCCTCTTCTCCACCTTAAATTTTTCTGAAGAGTTTTACTTTTCAAATTAACTTCTGTTACCTAATTTATCCTTGTTTTCTCTGGGAACAATTATTTATTTTTGGTATTTCTTTTTCTTTTTTTTTTCTTCTTTTTAAAAAAAGATTTATTTATTTACTTTAGAAAGAGAGAGAGTGTGTGCGTGGGGAGGGGCAGAGGGAGAGGAAGAGAGAATCCCAAGCAGATTCCACACTGCATGCAGAGCTCGACTTGGGTCTCCATCCCAGGACTCTGAGATCACAACCTGAGCCAAACCAAGAGTGAGATGCTTAGCTGACTGAGCCACCCAGGTGCCCTGGTGTTTCTTTTTCATACTGCTGGGCTATTCATAGGCTGGGTGATCCTGGATCAGCACCTTATATTCAAACAGGAGAGACAAGGATTGCTGATCGGGACTTCAGTACATGTAGATGTTGCCTGACCTGTCAGAACTGGCCTGATGGCAGGTGTTAGGGCTCTGCCACGTTGCTGGTGCCTGCTCCCCAATGCCAGCAGTATGGACACATCATTCTGGGCACGAACACTGCTGCTAGCAGTCTGAGCACCTTTTCCTTTCCCCCGTGGTTGGGTATCCTGTTACTTTTTGTCTGGAAAACTGAGGTTGAAAGGGGATGGAGACACATGGGGTAACCATACTCCAGACAAATTTTACTCTGTTCCATCCTTCCAGAGGATTCCTTATCAGTACTGGGCTGTGGTGTCTCTCAGCAGATGTGCTCCCTCTTCTGCACGAAACCCTCTCTGCATCTTTTCAGCTATGGCCACTTCACCAGCCGTGTGGTCTTAAAATGGCTCACGGGTTTCCTCCGGTTCTGTCTGCTAGTCAGAATTTATCCCTCCATTGAAGCCTTGATCATCACTTGAGTGGTATTTCAGGAGAGAAGGAGACAAGCGTGTGTGCAACCCACCATCCTGAACCAGAAGCCTCTTAATCATATTCTCTGAATGAGAACATTGGTAGACAGATGAATAGATGGATAGACTTCCATCTCAATAAACCACACAGGACTCTGCCATCATTGGCTGATTTTCCATATTGCAATTAAACCATTAAATCATTATTATAAGCTATTATTCATTCGATTGATCATGTTGCCAATCATATTGATGGGACCTAAGGAGCAGCAGAAGTTTAATGGGCTGGAATATGGACTAATGGAGTACAATGTGACCCATGCAGGCCATTCTGGACACATGCCACACTAGCTCTGATGTCAGGGGATAATGCTGTGCTGTCCCCCAGAGTAGGTGTCACAGAATACCAGCCCAATGCAGGGCTGACAGGTCTCATGGGGAAGCTCTGGCATCAAGTTAAGTTGGAAGGTTATTGGGTCAAACAAAAGGAAATGGGCTTTTTCACTGCAGGGCTTCCTAGAACCTTAGCAGGTCAAAGAGTCATGACTCTTTAAGAGCAGAACATAAAATTAAGATTACCCAAATTCCTTTGGGTACAGAATTCTTTTGCTTTTGTGTATAATGTACCACGGAATGTGCTCAGAAACTCAGCTCTAATGCATTTCTGTGCTAAAGACTGTCTGCAGAAAGAAAGGGGTAAAAATGAAAAAAAAGAAAGGTAGTGTAGAAGGTGAAGGGTCTAGCTGTATCACTAGCATCTCTTAAATCTTAAATCTTCTTGGTTTGTCTGACTTTAAACTATCATCTCATCAAGAACTGAGCTCCTCATGGCAGAATCCTGCTTCTGAGAGGCTCCTGCGTTACCGTGTAGGTCTCTCTACCTGATGGGATTTAAAAGCACTACATTCCACGTCTGGCCTTTCAGAATGTCAGAGCCAGAGACAAACGTGGTGGTCACAAAGCTTAACCCGTGGCTATATTGGGGAGAATATCAAGAAGCAAAGAAGTGAAGGACTTCTTTCGCCCAAGGTCTCATGGCAAGTCAGTGGAGGCTCTGGAATTGGAAGCAAGGTTCTCAGACTCCCTTCCCAGCAGAAGCTCCAGTCCCCACTTGTCTAGGAGAGAAACCTGTGATGATGTTTTTGGCGAGATACCCTGTTGCCCCAGACCTTACTTTCCTTTCTTTGTACCCTGACAGCTCTGAGGACTGTGCCCGGCAGATGATCTCAAGCCCATCATCTAACTATGCACAGAGGTCAAAGACCAAGGCATGGGCTGGTGGGACCCAGACAGATGAGTTCTCCTTTGGAAATCACTCATGGGGGCCTATAGTGGTCCCCATTGATGGGCATATTTGAAGGTCTCCTTTATTCATGTGATCTTACAAAGCGGCCACAATACATTGGTACCACTTTAAGAGTTCCCTTATTGTTTAGTTTTCACACTCAAATTCTGCTACCCTACCCTCAACTCAGGTTTTAGGTTTCAGTCCAGAATTTTGAAACTTAGAGGAAGGAATAGGTGGTATTATCCCCACTAGGGAGCTTGGCCTAAGAGTGGGTTAACTTCAGAATTCAGAACTTCAAAGACCTAGAGCTCTTAAGGATCATTGAGTGCCACCTTTCACCTTGCAGGGGAGGAAACTCAATCCATCAGCGGGAAGGGGAATGGTTAGACTCCAGAAAAGGCAGCTGGGCCATGGTAGGACCCAACTCTGGGCACTTTGACCATCTCTGCTGTGATGGTCTGCCACCAGGACTTAAACATGCTATTTTACTGTCCCTTCATTGCCAAGCACTCTGAAGAGAAATGCTATCAGTTTTTGATATCAAATGATTAGAAGAACCAAATGTGCTCATTAAGGGAGGGAAGGAAGGTAGGGGGAGTTGATTTTCCCTGACAGTATTGTTAATCTTAACACTATGAGTTCAGTTGTAACCTAAAGTCTCAGTACAACTTGCGAGTTTGGTGGAGTTCTGCAAACTCCCTTTCAGGTCCAAGTTCACTGATGCTTGTGTGTGTGTATAGTAAGTATGTGTAGATTTGTGTGTGTATGTCTACAAATAGCTATATAAGGGTATGTGTGTATGTGTGCATGCTTTTACAGATCCCTTATTAGATCTCTGGCCCTCTTAAAAAGAAGAAATCTTTCTGGGGACACACTTTTTTTTTGTTTTTGTTTTTAACTAACAGGTTTCGTTTAGGAAAAAGGGAAAAAGCCAATAATCTCTACATACCGTGTGTGTGTCCTGGGGTGTTAGCAAAAAAGATAATAAAAGGCAAAGCAAATAAATAGAAGGAACAGAAGCTAAAGTGCTGAGAAACCTCTTTTTCCCTAAGAGCTCATTTTAGTAATCTTCAAGGAAAATAGAAAAGCACTTGATCTGATGAGAGGGAGAAAGGAGAAGCCAAATGAAAACTAAACAATTGATTTAATTCAATGAGAAGCAGAAGGAAGGAGAGAGAAAATTATCTGCTGCTGGCGGGGTAGGAAAGGGAGGGAGTTAGGGGACCAAAGTGCCTTCATTGTAACAAAACCCACTTTGGGGGGAGAGAAGCATGAAATCAGGTTTTCCCTTATCCTTATTGGTTCTTAGCTCTGGAATCAGATTATTTAACATTTGCTTTAAGTCCCAGATGTCAGGTTATAAAAATCATCCATGTTACTTTTAAAATTTTTGCTAAGAGGTAGCAGATTTTATTATTTTTCTGTGCATTTCATTGATTATTTTTGAAGTTTAAAATTTTAAAAAGCAATTTTTTTACCCATTTCCTTGTGGGAATCTCACAGGGTCTTAGCTTCATGATCATAAGTTCTGATGTTCCACGTACTATGGCTCTCAGACACTCCTCTGTTGAAGAAGGAGTACAAAATGTGGGCCAACATTGATAACCAAGCTACGCAGCCCAAAAGCAAGAGAAGGCCATGTCACCTGCATGCCACTCTGGGCATGTGGCATGAAGCACCAAGAGACCATCCCGCCCAAATCTTTGTTTTTCAGAAGAGGGAACTCACGTGTAGGAAAGCAAGGGGCCTAGGTAGTTAGGCAGAGTTCTCAAAGGTTCTAGAACAAGCTGGGTTTCTTTCAACTGGTCTTCCCACTTCTTGCTTACCCTCCCCCTTCCATTCTGCACACACAGCCAGAGCCATCTTCTTAAATAGAGTTAGTTACTCTCTTGTTTGAAACTCACCAATAGCTTCCCACTGACCATGAATTAAAATCCAAACTTCCAACTATGATCTACAAAGAAGGCCAGAGTGGACCCGACCTGCATCAGATGCCATAGGCTGGCTCACTCAACTCAACTCCCTGACCAACTTCCTCCTCTCTTGCCTTTCTCTTTTATTGAGACTGGAAGTTTAAAAATGACTAGTTTTCACCAGTCTTCTTGACAGATAGGAGTGGCCTTGTGACACAGTCTGGCCAGCGAACCGTAAGCAGAACCGTACTCATAGGTTTGCCAGAATTAGCAAATAAAGATACAGGACACCCAGTTAAATGTGAATTTCATTAATAAATAGTGAATAATGTTTTGGTATAGATAAGTCTCAAATATTGCATGGTCATGCTGAGACTGAAAAAATTATTTGTTGTTTCTCTAAAACTCACATTTAACTGACATCCCGTGTTTTATCTGGCAACCCTCTGTGCTGGAGAATTTTGAGATATCATTCCCCCAACCCCCACTTCTTTCTTTTTCTTGCCTGGAACATGGACAGAAGGCCTGGAGGGGTAGCAGTGGTCTTGTAACCATAAAGTGACAGCAAGAGCACGTGGATCGGAATGGGAGTTGAGTCACTAATGGGGTTGCTGGACATCTGCACCATTGCTTGTCTCTGGTCTTCATAAGGGAAAAATAAAACAAAGCATCGAAGATCTTTTTTTGGCTAAGCCTCTGCAGCAAGGGCTTCAGTGGTTGTGTAGCTGACTCTGTGAGTAGGGATCCTGGCTGTCTCAGGCCAGCTGTTAGTGCCTACCACAGTGACAGGGACAGTGCTTCCACAGTGACTATTTGCTGAACAGATCAAGAGACAAAAAAGCAGGTAAGTTATTTGTTCCCACGTATCTCATCTAGACTGGTGTCATTCTTCTTATTTATATTGGGGAGAACATTGTTCCCTTTGAACAGATTGGTGGCTATAGAAGGATTATTATTTATAACACAAAACGAATCAATTTTTAAGATGGCTGGAAATTTAGACTCTTAAGATCAGTGTTTCTCAAATTGTGGTTTATAACCCATTAGTGGGCCATGAAATCACTTTAGTGGGTCATGACCAGCATTAAATAAAGAGGAAGAGGAGAAAGAGGAGGAATCGGGAGGAGGAAGAAGTAGAGTAGGATTTTAAAAGACCCACATTATAATTTTCCTTTGGGAAATAATGGCTGTTGACCTATATGTACACACACAGATACACACATACATACATACACACAGAGACACATATACACACATGTACAAACACACACATAGATGCACATGTGTTATTGTGTACCATGTTGTCATGTAAAGTATATTTCTTACTGCAGATCACAGTTACAAAAATGAAAAAGCTCAAGATAAGTAGTGTTCAAATTTCAAATGTCCATATATGGTGATTCTACTGACCAGATTCTGGTCCCAGAGCCACATCCCATTAGCTGAGTGGCTCTGGGAGAAGAAGTGATCTGTCATATCCAACGGTAGCTATGGCTAATATGCCAGCTGCCAGCTAAGCCTGGCCACCAGTACTCAAAATGTGGCTCATGCAGCTGAGGAACTGAATTCTCCATTTTATTTAATTTTAATTTATTCACATTTGAAAGCTGACAGTTGATTCAGTTATTGGAAGAATATGTTTGAACAACTTGGGTATGTCGATCTAATTTTTCAACTATGAATTTCAGGAAATACAGATAAAATATTTCAGATGAATATGTAGCTTCCAAGTTGAAATGTACTTTCAATATAAAATTCACACTGGATTTAGGACAGGAAAAGAAGATACGATACTTCACCAATAATTTTAAACTGATGACATGTTGGATAATATGGGGTATGTTGGGTTAAAGAAAATATATATTTTTGCTTTTTTGTAATGTGTTTTCTAGAAAATCCAAAATTACATTTTTGGCTCCTGTTATATTTCTCTTGGACAGCACTGCTGTAAGGATTAAGTGTCTTGCCCCAGGCCACTAAGTGAGTAAGTGCTTCAACCACTGTTATGATCCAGGTCATCTGACTCCAAATCCATGGCTCTTCCCATTAAACTACAACAAATCACATCTCCCTAGGCTTCACTGTTATCTCTAAAAACAGTGAGTGAAATATAGATGTAGGATGATAATAAGGATAATGATGGCTAACACTTAATGGGCGCCTAACACGCCCCAGACACCGAGTTAACATCTTACAAGGTTTACTGCACTTGATTTCACAACAACCCGGTAAGTAGGTATATGATCCTTATATCCACCTTTTAGATGAGGAAACAGAGGCTCAGAGAGATCAATTAACCTGCCTATCAGCTCAGTGTGGTGCAGACAGAGGTGCCCAGAGGCTAGGAGGTCCACACAAGATGGCTGAACATTTAGGACCTTTCCCTGGATTACAGCCTTCATGAAAGCAGCTGGACTCTGTTTGGGGGACAAAGAAGCAGCTGTATCTTCCAGAGTCCTGTTAGATTCATTTCCTTTGGGAAATAATGTCTGCTGATCTTGCTACTGATTCCAATACTATATAGTAGAAATCTCCAAGCACCACACAGTCTTTGAATATATAGATAAGGTCAAGAAGGTGACTTTGTATCTGAAAAATTTTCAGCCAGAAAATTGAAATATGGGCTTCCTACTATGGATGCTTATTTAAAGATATTCTTGCCATGTGAAACTAAATTTCAATCCTAGCTTCAAAGACAGGGACAAATCATCCTTTCCCAGTGAAATTATTTTTTTATTATAAACACGGTGTATGCTCATTAAATGAAATTTAGAAAAAAATAAGAGAAAACAAGTTATGTAGAGTCTTACTATTCAAACATTCTATTTGACTTGGTTTTTTTCTTCCTCAATATGCATATGATTTTTAAAGTTGATAATTCTCAAAAATATAACTTTTTCCTTGCTCTTTCACTTAACACTGTGTCATAAGCATTTTCTATGCTTTTAAGTAGGCTTTGCAAATATGTTTCTTATGATACTTGTATGATAGTCCAATAAGTGGACATCACACTTTGACTATTTCTTTAGATAGTTAGGTTGTTTCCAATTTTTGGCTGTTAAAGATAATATTGTTCTCTTGCTCCTCAGCATATCATAGTCTTTCTGGAGGGGTAGTCCACCAACAGGAATCAAAAATCTTAAATTGTGCATGTTCTTTGACCCAACAATTGCCTTTCTATGGGTCTGCTTTAAAAAAACAGAGTAGTATCTATCCAGACTTCATGGCAAAGTCACTTAGCATTATTTACGTGAACTGATATTTAGAAATGGTAAATGTTGGACATAGGAGATTCATTAAGTAATGTATAGTGTAGCCATGTGCTAAAGTACTTTAGGAAGCCACTAAAAAAATCCTGTCTTGTAGAACAGGTGAGGATTATTAGCTACCATTAGCAATAATGACCATAGTTCTCTTTATTTAGTGCTGGGCCCTGTGCTTATACATATTTAAGAACCAATGTAACCCTTAACAACCTATGTGCTTGGTACTTTTGTTACCCATGTCTTTTGTACAGAGGAGGAAACAAGCTGGCAGCTGAGTAAGCAACAGAATCAGAACACAAACCTGGGGGGTCTGTCTCCAGGGCTTACCTCCTTAACCCCCGTGCTGTAGAAATACCAAAGGTGTTCATGGTTTATCACTAGATGGAAAATGCAAGGACAAAACAGCAAGGATAGTGTAACCCCAGCATAGTAAAATATAATAAGTATATGAGTATGCACATGAAAAGAGAAAATATTTGAGGGTATTCACCAAAAGGGTAAGTGGGTAAGTCCGGGGGGGTAGAATATTTTTCTGTGTACTTTTTTGAATTTTCCAAAGAACCTATTACTTTTTGGCTATTTTTTATTGTACTAAAATATACATAACATGGACTTTACCATTTTAACCACTTTTTAAAAGATTTATTTGTTTGAGAGACAGAGAGCACGAGCAGGGGGAGGGGCAGAGGGAGAAGGAGACAAGAATCCTGAGCAGAATCCCCACCAAGAACGAAGCCCGACGTGGGGCTCGATCCCACGACCTTGAGATCATGACCTGAGTGGAAACCAAGAGTTGGACACTTAACAGACTGAGCCACCTGGGCGCCCTCCATTAAAAAAAAAAAAAAAATTGTAATTTAGTTGAGAGACAGACAGAGAGAGAGAGAGAGAGAGAGAGCATGAGAGGGGGGAGGGGCAGCAGGAGAGGGAGAAGCGGGCACCTGATCCCAGGACACTGGGATTACTAGGTGAGCCAAAGGCAGATGCTTAACCAAGAGAGCCACACAGGCCTCCCAGGGCATCCCCCATTTTAACCATTTTTAAATGTAAAATTTAAATAATATGTAAATGTAAAATGTGGCATTAAGGATATTCACAATGTTGTGCAATTGTCATCACCATCTAACCAGGAACTTTCTCATCATTTCAAACAGAAGCTCCCAGTATCCCCTCTCTCCCAGCTCTTGGTAACTTAACTACTCTAGGTACCTCACATAAGTGGAATCATACATGTGTCCTTTTGTGATTGGCTTATTTCATTAAATATAATTTCTTCAAGGTTCATATATTTTTTCAAAATATTTTATTTATTTATTTGACAGAGAGAGAAAGAGCACAAGCAGGGGGAGCAGCAGGCAGAGGAAGAAGCAGACTCCCTACTGAGTAAGGAGCCCAATGTGGGACTCGATCCCAGGACCCTGGGATCATGACCTGAGCCGAAGGCGGATGCTTAACCAACTGAGCCACCCAGGCGTCCCAAGGTTCATATATGTTGTAGTATGTGTCAGAATTTCATTCTTTGTTAAGGTTAAATAGTATTCTATTGTATGGATAGACCACATTTTCTTTATCTGTTCATCTGTTGATAGACATTGAGTTGTTTCCACCTTTCCACTATTGTGAATAATGTTGCCATGAACATGCGTGTGTAAGTATCTGTTGCAGTCCCTGCTTTCAGTTCTTCCAGGAATATACCTAGGAGCGGAATTGCTGGGTCATATAGGAATTCTTTGTTTAACTTTCTGTGGAACTGCCTGATTCCTGCAGTGGCCACACCAGTTTACATTCCCACCAGCACTGTATGAAGACTCTGATTTCTCTACATGCTCATCAATATTTGTTCTTTTCTTTTCTTTTTTAAACAATAGCCATCCTAATCAGTATAAAGTGGTATCTCATTGTGGTTTTGATTTGCATTTCCCTAATGACTAATGATGTTGAGCATCTTTTCTTGTGCTTATTGGCCATTTGTAAATCTTTTTTGGAGAAATGTCTATTCATGTGCTTTGTCCAATTCTTAATTAGGTTGTTTGTTTTCATCTCTTACTTTTTAAATTGGAAAAATAAACCACAGTGACTTTTATGTAGGATTAAAAAAATACATATCTGATTGTGTTCTTTCCTGACTCTCTGCCTTGGGCTGCTTCTGGGATGAAATTCACGCTACCCAAGCATGGGTGGGCCGGGCTCTCCCTGAAGACTCCTATCACACTCAGTGTTCCGGGAGTTCCAGACTTCCTGCAGACACTATATACTTGCCCAGGCCCTACATTTGCAGGGATCTCTTTTCCTTCTCTTCTGTCTTATCATTGCCCTTCTTTATCCAGCCAAATTCTCATCAACCTGTAAGAGTCATCTCAGGATCATTTTTTCAAATAATCCTTCCAAACCCTCCAGGCTGGGCTATGGTCTTACTCCTGCATTAGCTCCATGCTTTGCACGACTCTGCCATTTACCTCCTAATGATGGAGGTATCTGTGCAAGTCTCTCACACAAGTCATGCTCACTCATTGACAAGATGGGTGGGCCCTTGTCATCTGTATACACCAATTCCCAGTACAGAGAAGGAGCTCAATTTTGCTTAACAGAACCAAACTCCTGATTTCTATTAGCTAACTGATTACCAACCAGGCTTTCTACTTTGTCTATCAATAATGCTAGAAGTACCTGTTTCATTGCACTCTTGGCTGCATTGGGAATGATAATATTTGTTGTTTCAATTTGCATTTCTTTAATTACCAGTGAGGTTGAGTCATCTCCCCATATGTTCTTCAATTAGTCATTTCTTCTCTTTTGTGAATTGCCTGTTCATTTCTTTTGTTCAGCCATCTCTAGCAAGGTTACTTTTCCTTACTGATTTGTAGGAACTCTTTAAAAAAACAAGGCTATTAACCCTGTGTCTATTCTATTTGCTAAAAGAAATTCCTCTCATTTGTTCTTTGTTCTTTAATTTTGTTTTTAATGGAAAAATATTCAAACAATTTTATGCTATCAAGATCTTATATATAAAGTATACCAATTTGACTATTTATATTGATGAATTTGAATGTTCTCTAATGGCTTTCCATAGCATCACTTTCAATAATATTTGATAAGAATAATCACTTTATTTAAAGATATACCAATTGCATTCTGAGTCTTTAGATAGAACTTCTAAGCATAATTATATTCATAGAAATCATTAAGTTAAAAAAAAAGAAACATAAGAGAAGTCACTGAATTTATAGTGTAAATTGAGCTTTCTTTAGAGCTTCTTTAGTTATTACAATTAGACAGAGAAAAAAGCCCTAAATTTAAAATGAGATCTAAATTGCAAAACAATAGTCAGATCTGAGAAAAAGGGAGTATGAACTAGCATGCTAATCATCAGCCTCAGAGGCCACTGTCCATAGGTGGGCTTTCCTTTGACCCACATCTTGGTCAACACTGGCTTTTAAATGGAGATTAGTAGTCAACATTTAAAAGTCAAGAAACATCAATCACATGAAAATTTGCATATCTAGCTGCTCTGGGGGAGGAAAAAAAAAGTAAGTTCTGGCAACAAGGGACCTGCTTTTTGGTGACAATAATTGGTTGGCGTGGAGTTATGTGCTAACCCCTCGATGGCCATGTGCTCTCCTTCCCCACAGTCCCCGCCATGCTCTAATGTCCCATCATGGAGGATGAGGGTCAGTGGTCATTTAGCATCTTGCTCTTGGCCCACTTCACTCATTCACTTTGTCTGCTAGGCTGCTGTGGGAATTTGTGTTTTGGTTTGTGACATCAAATCCACGTGGTAGTCTTACCAAACCATAAAGCTATGAAGTTCCCAGGGTAAAGCCACGGTTTCTGAACTGGGAACTGTCAATCTTCGAGTATTTGACCTATGACTATAAGTGGAAATTGCTACCTGCATCCCACCCTACCTGCCATCTCCTTCTCCTCCTCCCTCCCTTGGTTTGGAGCTAATGAATACTATGCATATTGACTTCAATTCAGAAATTCTGTAACTAACGCCCATCTGAAGAATAGTGAAATGACACCCATTGTGACTCTCTGAGGATGAAACTGGCATCTTGTATCTTATATCCTAATGGCAGGTAATGACGATAAATATTAGGGGCACACTCTCTATTTCTTTGGAAAATAAGAATGCTTTGAGTTTCAAAAATCAGGAGGGGGAAAAAGACCAAAGTTTAATCAGTTGCCTAGGACTAAAGAAAAAAAGAAAAGGATAACTTTTACATATTTATAATACAATTTAGAAAAAATATTTGGTTGTAGAAGAAAGAAATGGCTTTTCAGGCTGTTAAAGGTATAAGTTTGTGGGGGAAAAAGAACTACCTTAAGGGTGAGGCTGAAGTTTCCTGACATGGGAGAAGGAGATTAGGGTCCTGAGCAGCAGCGCCTGGGGGGCTCCGTGGGTGAAGCCTCTGCCTTCGGCTCAGGTCATGATCCCAGGGTCCTGGGATAGAGCCCCGCATCGGGCTCTCTGCTCGGCGGGGAACCTGCTTCCTCCTCTTTCTCTACCTGCTTCTCTGCCTACTTGTGATCTCTGTCTCTCAAATAAATAAATAAAATCTTTAAATTAAAAAAAAAAAAAAAGGATCCTGAGCAGCTGCAGCCTCACCGAACGAGAAGATGGTCAAAACCGGCCCCAAAGGGAACTTGGCATCTCAGCTCTGTACCAGCTGGTACCTGGGAGCCTACCCGAGATACACAGCCCAGGCATGGCCCCTGCACTTGGAGCTCTAATCACCTGGGCCAAATCCTGGCTCTGCAGTATGTGGTGTGTGATCTTACTATGGAATGAGGTAAAGAGGCTCTCTAAGGTATTTGGAAAAGAGGACAGGGATGGGGCCCTCTTAAACACTTGTGAAGATTCATAGAGGAAAACCACATAAAAGCACTTAGCAGACATTCTGGTATTCAGCAAGGATTCAATCACTCTCATTATTACTGTCATCACGATCATCACTATTGCAAACGAGACTGTCCTAAGCACTTCTGTTGCTGTCAAGACAACTTTCAATGATGAGGGAGACAAGAAATGCCACAGGGACAAAACCTCAAGATCATGGTCACCACGGAGGGGCCTGAGTCGGGGTGGGCCAGGACTGGGGATTGGAAAGACAGTGCTCTGATTTCATAAGTTCACTCTTCTTTATACATAAGTTATTATCAAGAAGTCTTGGGTTTTGTGGGTGATTTTAGCGAAGCCTACGAGAGCTATCCAAGTTTCATTTAAAATCTGGAAGTGACATTCACCTTCGGGTTTTCTGATCAATATTCCACCTGTGCAGGTTTATGCTGATGACATTTCCCAAGTTTCCCAAGGCTTGTTACTAAGCCTCAAGGGGTCTGAGCTAGCCTTCATTTGGAATTTATAATCTTACAGCATTTAGCCTATGTTATAAGTTGTAAATATCTCTCATCCAAACAACTTGTAGTAAATTACACTTCCAATTTTGATTTCTCCCTTTTTTGAACACTATCTGGCAAAATCAGAAACATCTTTACAAATGTTTCAGTGTTATTATCTGGCTCCCTTCTGCAATATTTCATACAGCATGTGGTCTATTCTAAGTATAGGAATATGTATCATTCAAGTGCGTAATAATATCACATACACTTTGTTCTCTAAGTACTGGGTAGGTCCTACACAGGTAGATGTTCACTGAGTGATTGACAGCTGAAAAAAGCAAATGCAACCGTTTTTTAATGGAAAAAAGAAAAGAATGAGGGAACTAAGCATAACCCTGAAATTGAGACATATTCTCTAAATTCTGCTTGTAAGTAGCCTAGAGCAGATCATCAAATAGCCTATTTGGAAACACTAAGACATACTGAAAGTGCTTGGTTTTCAGGAACTAAATGGTCATGAGTAATGTGGGTATTTCCCATATAGCCAAGGATGCTAACACTGTCTTAGGGAACTATTTTTGAAATTTTTCCATTCAGATTGTCAGGGCTCAGAGCTCACTGGTTTCAGATCCTGGGGCATTTGGCAGGTTGATAGGCTGGGAAGAGGCAGTAGAGGTTCAGCAACATCCTTCACTTTGACCTTTTAACTCACAGCTGGGCATGAGACAAAACCGACGAAGGACTTCCAAATGAAAGCATTCTCCTCCATCTGAAATAACCACTGGTAGGTTACAAGATAGATTTTAAGCATTTACTGTATGTAGCACTATATTGAGTGGGGTGGGGTTGTCCCTAAAGGATTATATACACCTTCCTGGTCATCAGGGAACATAGAGTATAGAGGAAAGAAAAGCAAGAACAAAAAAACCATAGGCATAGGTAAGTCATAGGTGTCAAAGAATTGCAAAATAATCCATGCTGGGACTTTAGGTTGTGGGTGAAGGTTGGACATTTGCATATGTCATCTCTTGCCTGTCTTCTCCAAGGTGACTCAGGGAGTCTGAGCTTGCATGTATGTGCTCTTTCGAAGCTCTGGCAAAGCGGTCCTCTAGGCCAACAATTCCTAGTGCCTTTAAAGAGATAAAAAGCTGGGGGCACCTGGGTGGCTCAGTGGGTTAAGCATCTGCCTTCAGCTCAGGTCATGATCTCAGGGTCCTGGGATCCATCCCTGCATTGGGCTCCCTGCTCAGTGGGGAGTCTGCTTCTCCCTCTCCTCCCCACTCATACTTTCCCTTGCTATCTCAGTCTCTCTCTCTCTCTCTCTCTCTCTTAAATAAATAAATAAACTCTTTAAGAAAAAAAAAGAGATAAAAGTCTGTTTCCTCCTTCCCTCCATGCCTGGCCAATGGTGTCTATTGTCTTTTGGTTGCTGGAAAAGAAGGATATCAACCAAATCTGGTCTGAAATGTTCTTCCTTCTTTATGACACCTACTAACACTATGTGATTGTCCTTAATCATCTCTTCTTTATTTTCAAACAGGTCTTGCCTGTTTATGACATGAGTAAGAACATTTTAGATCATTCACCAAACCAGAGAACTTTAGACTTGCAAGGAATCTTGGAAGGAGATTTCTGATTCTGTACTCACATATTACTACTCATCTCAGGGTTAGTCCTTGGCTAAATGCTCAGGATTTGCCTCTTCCAGAGTCCTTTCTACACTTAGCTTTGCCTACAGAATGAAGCCCAATCTCTTTAACCTGGCCCACATCCTCTTTACACTTCTATGCCCTCAGACCCTGGGTCACTCCAGGACCCAGCCCCCAATCCACAGAGCTAGTCACTGCTATTCAAGGTACCTGGTCTTCTCCATACCACCAAGCCTTTGCACAGACCATCCCCTCTAGGCCTTTCCTCCCTTTTTCTACCTAGAAATCTCCTAATCACCCCTCAGGGCCACTTCAAAGGTTACCTCCTCTGGCATGCCCGCACCAATTTCTTCAAGCAAAATTAGTCTTTTCTTCTTTCCTACATCCATAAGCTTGTGTATTATTATTATTATTTCCCAGAACAGTGCACTATTTTGACTGCGTACCCATGTACCCGTGTTTCCAGCTAGTCTGTGTTCTCTCCAAGGGTACAAATCACAATTCATTCATTCAACATTTATTCATGCATTCGTTCGTTCATTCATTCACTCATTCTCCCCAGCACTTATCCCAGTCCTGACACATAGTAGATACGCATAAGTGACTCCTGAATTAAACCGATAGGGAATTCAGGTTTAGAAACATGAACTCGTCTACTAATTGCTGTAATAGATCAACTTCGAAGGTTTCAAGAGGACAGCCTATAATTTTCTGCCCATAAAACTGCCGTATACATGCACAGGTGGGAAAACATTTTTGTCAACATGTATCCTGTACCTGATACACTCAGAAGGATTCAGACAGGTGTACCCAGATCTGAAAGCAAAGAGTTCCTGAACAGCTAGATGGACTTTCGCTTTCCTTCATGGTAGAGAGAACCCCAAGCTGAATTTCAACAGCCTTTCTAAGAATTTGTATTGAACAGGGGTCCATCTGACGGCCTTGGGACCCTTACTCTGTCCGTTTTGGAGACTCAGAGTTACATTCAAGCCTTATGTTAGAGACTCAGAGGTCCAAGGGACGAAACATCTTGAAATCTTGAATAACTAGGTAGAAATGATGGAGTAGGTAAGAGAAGCAGCCCCAAACGCTTGCCGACAGACGCTCACTGGCTGAACACTTGTCATCACTGACAAGTAATAGAGATCTCCAGAATTATGACACAATTTTTAATATGTTCAGCTTTCTAATCTTCGTTGTCTCTCCATATTCTTAATATTTGCCATCAACCCTTAATGAGATTCTATATCTTCATTTTGGGGGATATACTTCTGTTAATTTATCACCTTCGGTCCCATGAGATACGTATTTCAGCAAGCCATGGATAAATTATTGTAAAGCATATTTATTTAGCACAATCTAATTATTACAACGTTCGGTAAAGGCAAATGAATAAATCATAAACGAAGAATAATGAGGGTGGAATGGCTATGCATGTGTTTCTGGTGAGCGTATAAATGTGTATGAGGTGCAGGTGTGCGTGTGTGTGTGCATGCGTGTGCGTGTGCGTGTGTGTGTGTGTGTGTGTGCGCATTAGCCTGCAAAACTCATTCTCCTGACCAAGCCTGGGCCTCAAACAGGATGTCAGGGCAGACATACTTCTGATCTCTACTGTCCAATGCAGTAGCCCCTCAGCCCAGGAAGCTACTGAGCTTCTGAAATGTGGCTGGTCCAAACCAAAATGTGTTATAAGTGTAAAACACATACCACATTTTGAGGACTATTTTTTTTTAATGTGAAATATCTCAGTATCTGGACAGCAGTTTTGAAGGTTCTGAAGAGGTTTAACATAGAGTTAACATACACCTTGCAATTCCATTCTTAGATACTACCCAAGAGAAATGGAAACATAGGTCTACACAATTTGGACATTGAGTCTTCATCGCAGTTTTATCCATAAGTAATAGCGAATGACTGGAAACAAGTCAAATGTCTATGAAGTAGTGAACGGATAAACAAAAGGTGGCATAGCCATACAATGGAATATTGCTTAGGATTAGGAAGGAGCTAAGGACTGATGCATACTACAACACGGATGAAACATTACGTTCAGGGAAAGAAGCCAAACATAGAGGTCGAGATATGATTACCTTTAAAGCCATAGAGACAGGAAATAGATTAGTGGTTGCCTAGGTTTGGTGATAAGAACTAAGAGTGACTGCAAATGGGTTGAGCCCTTCTTTTTGGGGTAATGGAACCACTTTGTTTTATTTTTTTAAGGTAAACCTTACCCCCAACCTGAGGCTTGAACTCACAATTCCAAGATCGAGAGTCGCATGCTCTACCGACTGGGCCAGCCAGGTGCCCTGTGATGGCTCTGTTTTGAAATTTGATTGTGAGGATGGTTGCACAACTCAATAAAGTTACTGAAAATCACTGAATCTCACACATGCAATGAGGAAATTTTATAACATGTAAATTATACTCAATATGTCATTAATAGGCAATATTTCCACTGTAATTTTAAATGTAATAATGTTTACATTGTATACATGTTAACATTATAATGTTTTGGATATATTCGGTTAAATAAAATGTATTAAGCTTAATTTCACCTGCTTATTATTACTTTGTAATGAGGCTACTAGAAAATTTCAAATTACGCATGTTGCTTGCATTATATTTCTATTGGATAGCAACGTGTGATGGTCCCGTGATGCCAACTAAGCAATCCCCACACTTCCATTCAATTCCAGAGAACGTGCTTCCCCTCTTCCTGGCTCACAATCAGCCCCTCAGGAGAGCAGAGTGCTGGCATCCCTCAAAAGACACAAAATTAGGGGGAAATGGCTGGGTTTGCAGCAGTTTTGGTGACTGACTATATGACCGTCCCGGCTCACTGGAAGAGGGCTGGGGCTTGGGTGTGGACACAGGTGTGACCCTCGCCAGCCGAGGCACAGGCATGAGGGGAAAACCATTCCATTGTCAGGAGAGCATCACTCATGCCTGCAATGGATTATGTTCACTGCAAGTCCACCTGCTCACATACCCTACATGTCTCTCAATGTCAGTGTTAACCTGCTAAAATAATTTAAGGACACAAGCTACTAAAACCGTCTAGGAGGAGCTAAGCTTGAGGGCTACGAATTTATTAAGACAAAACTAATTTTTTTAAAAAATAGTATCATACAGCATGATGAAAGGGTAGATGTTAATGGCCCGGGGTGGGGGTGGGAGGGGGGGAGAAAGCAGGATTGTCACGTTCTCTCCTTGTCTGGGCCAGTGGTTTGCAGTTCCGATTTCCCATTAAAATTAACTGGGGGATTAAAAAAAATATGTGGATGCCTGGGCCCCATCCCTAGATATTTTGGTTTAACTACTCTGGGGTAGGGTCTTGGTCATGGTCTTTTGAAAGGTTTTTAAAGTGACTCTAATAAAAGGCCAGCCTGAAAGCCACCGACTCAGGGCCTTGCTCAGCAAGCATTTAATAATAGAGTTTTGGGTTCATAGAAAGAGGAAGAAGAAGGGATGGACAAGGAGGAACTGCAGACTCCCGCAAGCCCCTCAAACTCCCCAATCCCCCTTCCAGCCAGGCAGGAACTGCCCTCGACTTTCTCTGGCGACCATCCAGCATCTGCTGGAGATCCTCGAGGAGGACACTGCCTACAGCTTGTGAGACTCGGCTGTGCTGGCCAGGCTTTAACTGGGAGCTGTGTCTTTCCTAGTCCAAGCTCAAATCCGCTGTTAGTGCCCACTTGCAGTCTTATCCTGCCACCTGGACAAGCCTAATGAAGGCTGCCCTTTCCCCACACAATGGTCTTTCCATTATTTGAAAACAATTATCAGGACCTCTGGGCTCTTCCTTTCTATCCTCTACAGCCCCCGTCCTTCGATCTGTTCCCAGCACGGTCCCCTCTCCAGGCCTGTAACCATCTCTCAGCACGAATTTGTCAATTTCCCCTTTAAAATGCGGACACTGGACGCTGAGCTTCCAGATGGTGCCTGCCCAGGGCTGAGTACAGCAGGACAATTACATTCCTTGATAAGGCCATTACCCTCCTGGTAATGCAACACCACGCCACGCTAGCTAAACAGCAGAACAATTGGAAAGAGGATAGGGGCAGGGGGAGAAAGTGAGATTCCTAAAATTTTCCATCTGTAAAATTTTAACATTTGAGTGTGGCATGTCACAAAACACTCATATGAGCGAGCGTCAACCCGGGTTTATGAGAACAGAGGGATTAGGGGCAGAGAAAGGGGATTCCCATTGTTTCAACCTATTGCTTAGCTATTAATCTTCCACCGTGATTTCACGATAATTATCACGAAAATAATTAAACATTATTAAGTTTATACATTAATTATTCCATTAATCTTCAGTTCCTCCTGCAACTGAAGTTTGGCAACATGCGCAAAGTGACCGGACTCAGCAAAGGACTTAGCGGATCAGTAAGAGCTGGGTCCATCCTGCGTGGGGTGTATTCTGTTTGGGAAAATGACTTGGTTCCCAAACGTAAGCCTAGATCAAATGCAAACACATAAAAACTTTTTTTAAAAAATTAAATAAAAAAATAAATTAAATTTAAAAAATTTAAAATTTAAAAAAAATAAAAAATTAAAATTAAAAAATTTTTTAAAATGCAAATCACGTCTCCTGCCTGGAGAGGCCATTGAAATCACACTCAGTGAATTGAAGCTGGACCTTATGTGGCTTTGCTCACAAAAACATGGCCTCCCTGGAAGCAGTGTCCACATCTCACTCCTTGGTGCTGCCCCAGGGCCCAGAACGTGGTAGACAGTATCTGCTTCTTACTCTGGCTTAATTACCCACACCTGTCTCCAAAGACAATTCATTTCAAATTCAATTTATATATATCAAATGCTCACTTTTGTGCTAGATATGCGAGTAGGGTGTTTTCACATATGGCTTATTACATAAACACTTTCAATTTCCTGCAGTGGTGTAACTTGGACTGCAGAGTGGAAGAGAGACATGGAATGTTATTCAGAAAAGATCACTGGACTCCAGGGAGAAGGAGGGTTGATATTGGAGTTGAGAGAAGAGCCAGGGAAGTACCAGAAAAACTCAGGAACACGTAGTCTTCCTGCTTGATCTTGAGACTATTCACAGAGTAGGACTATTTCTCACACTTCCTGCATCCCCTAATGACATGAAATTAGCAGAATTCTACAGACACACATGGTAGGGGCTGCTAGGGGTATGGGCGTTGGGGAAAGGTTATTGATGATTTTGTCACACACAAGCCAAAGCCTCTTTCTGATGTGAGGGGCTGCCTTCCCCACCCACTGGTGTAACACACCCTCCCAGGGGAAATTCCTTCTGAACCCTGGGAATGGACCATTCCAACCCGAACGTTGTAAGGCCAATGGCACTTCCTCTTATTGATCTTATCTATTTAACTATCAAAATTGAAACAAAGTCAAATCAACAGAGGAACAGGCACCATCAAATGGGTGTTTCAACAAAAATGAATGAGCATAGAGCACTTGGCCTAGAACAAAGGCTTTCCACTGCCACCTCCCATGTGGCAAAGTGCCTACCTCCTCCAAGATTTCTTGTCACTACTATGGTCATGTGGAGGGGGCACCTGACACAGGGTTGATCAGCCTATCTTCCCATCCACTTCTTTTCTCTATTTCCCTCCTAACAAGTAAATGAAAATTAAAAAAGCACCCATATTTCCAGAATCCTGGAAATGGCAGAGCTCAGTGGCTCCATCAAGATCATCAAGAGGGAGGAACCTGAGGCCCCAGAAGGAAGGCAGCATCAAAGGTCTGAGTCAGAGACAGGTAGGGTCATTCTTGGGCAGGTTGCTGCTCCATATTTTTTGGTGGGTTTGTGCTGCTGTAACTTGATTTTTCCATGGTTTTTCCAGGGTTTGATCTGAGGGGACCCCTGTGTCTTCTTGCTTTATTACAGAGAGACCAGGAAAGGGAGTTCTGCCTGCTGAGGGCAGTGACTGAAAACTTTCACTCTGGTTTACATTCTTTTAAGGCTCTGACTATGGTATTTTCGCAAAGCATCCTCTGAGTCATTCCCAGGAAAATACAGATTAGATGCTGTGCCCATGATGCATGTGGCAAGGTGGCTTTAGGAAAATACATAATGGCATCACAATCAATGCAATGCAACAAACCCCACAGCAAATGTCCCAGCAACCGTACTCAGGAGAGGGAGTGCTACGGCAGGCCAGCTGATAGCAGGGAGGGACCACGCCGGGCTCAGCACAGCCTTGACCTTCTTCCCACTGTAAGCTAAACCAGTGCTTTCTAAGCTGGTCTGCCATGAGAATCACCTGGTGGCTTAAAAAAACAAAATAAGACAAAACAAAAACAAACAAACAAAAAAAACCCCACTGGTAACTGTGTCCCACCCCTGAAATTTGACTGGTCTGGGTGGGACCTGGGCTTTGAGAATTTTTAAAATTTTCCAGGTGATTCAAATAGGCACTGAGAACCATGGGGATGAAATGTTGCAAAGCACTGTTTCCCAGAAGAGACCCAGGAACTTTAGTCTGATGGATCAGTTCCAAACTCTGACCCAGACATCCGACCAAAGGGGTCCGGGTGCACCTCAGCTACATGCTTATGGGAATCTAGGGCAGCTCAGACTAGGCAACCAGTTGTATTCTCATGGGTATAAGCAGCATTTCTATAAGACTGTCTGCCTGAACAATGGACATGTGATGAGCCAGCCCTCAACGGCACTTGGCTTTCCTTAGGAAGGAGAAGCCTTTGTCTGCCTTGGGGTCTAACATGCACAGATCTTTCCAGAAGTAGCATAGCTAACCTCTCTCTAGAACCCCAGGTTTGTAGGCCACGTATACCCAGGGACATTCACCAGAACACCTTCTGGGGCCAACAATCCAGCCTATGACTTGAGGCTGTTTTCAGGAAATGACAATAATCACAGTCCCATTATTGTGCCCGGCCTGGAGCTGGGGGAGGGGCGGCTGCAAGGCACAACTCAAACTGATGATGGGAAATGTGCCCTTTGGGGGCATGTGCTCCTGGGGCCCCGCATGGCAGGATGATCTAATACATTCTTACTCAATCCTTACAGAAATCCCCGGGAGGGATTATGACACCTATTTTTGCAGATGGCAAAACTGAGGCAAAGAAGTTTCAGGTCTAAGGACAAGAAGATTCTAAATGGTGGAACCGAGATTTAAAGCTAGGTCTTACGAGTACGTAGCTTCCTAAAGGTGAGCAGGAAGGACGCCAAGGTAGCTAGGTAGACAGTTGGATGTGGAAGCAGATACAGAGGTACAGATAGCCCAAGACCCTGTTTAGCTGCTTAGCAAGCCTCAGGGAAGCTTAGTGAGTGAGGGGAGCGTAGCAAGAGCAAAAGGAAGCAAAGGAAAAGAATGGAGTGTTAGAAACCAGGCATTAAGCAAGTGCATTATGGAAAAATAATATCTGATAGCTACGGAATAAATAACAAGAGCGCCGAAACAGATGAGAGGAGCCCGAGGAATTTACTTCTCGGTGAGATTATTCAATGGAGAATCCCCAAAGGCCAGCTCCTGTCATCACCAGCAACCATCTTTCCCTGGCCTCGGCTTCTCACATGGAAAAGCACAACAGCAAGACAAAGGCAGCCAGCCTCACCTGGCCCAGCCGCTGTCCCCTGGCAGTGACCTCCAGGACCTTGCAAAACTGGCACATTGTTATTCTGAACATAACGTCTGTCTTCCTCCTAAAAGGTTTTTATTGCATTTTGCCTATGAGTTCAATACTGGGTGAGATTGAGTTAGAGCAGCAGGAGAAGGAGGAGAAGAAGGAGGAGGAGGAGGAAGAGGAAGAGGAAGAAAAGAAGAAGAGGAAAAAGAAGAAGGAGGAGGAGGGGAATGGGAAGGAGAAGGGGAAGGAGGAGGGGGAGAGGCAGAGTTTTTTGAGTTTTCAAAGCTCAAAATCTGTTTAACAGAAATGATATGGAAGTGAGTAAAAATTTAGTTTTTAGAATATTCTAAGAAATAATGATTATAAGAGCAAAACACACAAAAAGGAAATGGCCTAGAAAGGAGAATGGTTAAGTGAAATAATTCATGTATACAACGGGAATAGGAGACAAGATTGGAGGAGAACAATCAGTAGTAACCTTGAAGATGACCATAAGATATATCAATGTAATAAAAAAAAGTCACAAAACAGAATCGCCCTACGATGTATGAACTTTGTATGTAAATATATGCATAGAAAGAAAAGAGACTAGGAGGACATGCACCAAAATGCTAATGTGATTATCTTGAAGTCATCAAGTTATGAGTAACTTTTCTGCATTTTTGTGCTGATCTTCATTTTCTCAAATTTTCATGATGGACCTGTTAATCATATTAAATGATAAAAGTGATATTTTTTTAAGATGTGAGGAACTCTTGGTGGTGCTTTATGTAAATGAAGAAGTCACAATATAAGAGGGAACTTTGAGAAAATCCAGTGGCTCCAGGACCAAAGGCAACAGAAACTAGATAGCATGTCTTGGTTGTGTGACTGCCTTGTGTTCCCCCAACAGTAAGGACTCATTAGATATGCCATACAGCCTTGCTGATGGGTGGATTACCTATGGCTTATTGATATAGAACTGATACTGAGATAGGATCCTGGGATCAGGGCACAGAAACCCTGGCCTTGCCAAGAGCCAGCAAGCAAGACCCACTGATATTTTCCATCTCTGTACAGTGGTTCATAAATGGAGAGGGGTCAAGCCCATGCTCTTCCCACCTGCCCAGCATCTGTCCTGTGCTGGCACCCTGTAGGCACTCAAATACCCTCTGACTCGACCAAGCTTGAGCTTGGATCGGCTCTCTGTTTCTCCCAGGAGTGACATTTCAAAGACTCTTAGCCAAAAAGATGTCTTCAGAAAGAAGTTTGGCGATCACACAACATCATCAACTAACTGCTACGCTGGAAATCAAGTTCTGGAAACTTTGCACGCCTCTGCCTTGCGAAGTACTGCCACACAGACTCCGGGAAACAAGACACTTGCTGTCCCATAGGCGAGTCTCACCGGGTTTCTACTTTTCCAGCGAAGTGGAAAAGATGAAGCAATTATCTGGGGAGTTCAGGTAAAATGTCAGCTTTCTTCTGAATCTCCTTTCTAGTCTAAATCTCATTCCATTTCCAGGAAAGCATTTTCCTGATTCATTTTGCTACATTTTCTCAATTCCTAGTTTAGTTTCTGAGAGGAGGCTTAGCCTATTAGTGTTAAATACTAGGCGCAGAGACGCGTGCACCTCATGCCATCTCTTGGAGGAATATTTTACCATGAAAAATGGGCTTTAATAACAGAATGTTGAGAAAGATGACACAGAGATAATTTACCCACGTATATATTGTGACATATTAAATTGCAGCCAGTTTGGGTGAGATTCTGAGTCTTAAATGAAACATCCAATATCTGCACCAGCACACAGCCCAAGAAACTGCAGAAAAACAAAAACACGAAAACATCCATATGTCACCAGGAGCAGCAGGGCCGGAGCCAACTCCCCCCCACAGCGCCCCCCCCCCCAACAACCAATGGCTCTGCCGTGGGTTTATGCCTAGCTGTGAAGCACTGAACTGAAAAAGTGGTTAATTAATGAAAAACTTAAAATTCAGCAATGAAATTACCTTTCCCAGTGACTGACAAAGGCAGTATAAATAATTCAGTCTTTCCCACAGTTGATTGAACAGAGTGACTTTCCTCTTTTGTCAACAGCATAGAAACATTTTTTTTTCCCTGCTGCCACATTTTGTAGCGGTGACAACGAGTGTTACTGCCCGAGTCCAGCCAGGGAAATGAGAAGGGGCAGAGAAAATCAAATTGAGAACTGGTTTCGGTCAGTAATTCTGAGTGTGCAGTAAGCCTTCCAGGGGTGGTGGCTCAGAGCTTAGGACAAGCCTTTCCAGTGAAGGCTCCCAGTGGTCCCTGGGCTCAGCACAGCCACGAGAACCTGGGTGCTCGATGGTCTCCCTACCCCCTCTCCCCCCTGCTCTACTTGCTCACTGAGGAAAGAGAAGATGTGGGGAGGGCCCCTGGTTGGCAGAGACTGTGAAGAGAGGGAAGAGAACTAACTTGAATTGGAGGGAGGTCTTTCTTCCCCTCTGGGTCCTAAAATTAGTGTGTGTTGCCGATGTTTTTTTTGGCAGGCCCGGGTAGGAAAAGGCACAGCTCGGCTTAAACTACTTGAGTTTCGTCCAGTGTGTGTGGTTCCTCATCCTGGCACAATGAATTCCTCATGTTTCCTCTCATTCATTCTTAGACCCTGAGCCTGGAAATCAAATAGCCCGCCTTTGGAACCACAGGAGTGGCCCTAAAAGTCATCACTACCTACTGAGCCCTTCCCCCTGCCCTTCCAGGTCCTTACCTGGACGAAGCCACTTAATCTCATGTCTGCCGCTAAATAACTACATTACTTGGGCAAATCACTTAACCTCACCACTGAGTCTCAGTTTCCCTGTCTAAAAAATGGGATGGATACTAAAATGTGCTTTGTAGAGAGTAGGGGTAATAACAGATGGGAAAGTACTTAACACAGGATGTCCCTCGTGCTCAGTAAAGGTGAACTCCTTCGCTTTCCCCTTGGAAGCAAGAAGAAGCTAACAGAGTTCCTTAGCCATGGCTTGTCTGATCAAGGAGACACAACAGGGCTCCTGGGGGGGCAGCACAGAATCCCTTTTCTGCCCCAGGGGCTGTGCTAAGGACTTAAGGAGTACCTGAGTAGGATAAAAAATGATCTTGGCTCTGACGGAATCTCCTACTTAATTGAGGAGTAGCTACCACTGTTGAAACAATTAGCAAATCTCCTGAACAGGGGCCTCTGGGTAAAGAGTTTATCCTTCATCCCTAAGGGAGTCTATTTAGGATTATTTATTTCTCGTTAGACTCCCCAGGGCATGCTAAGAGCTGCACAATTAAACGCCTTCTATCAAGGAAACAACTAGTAAAACCTGGGATTCTAACAGATTTCTGGAAAGAAAGAGAAGATAAACGATGAAGATAGATTCTCAAGCTACTGTGGAAAGCCTAGGCCTGGAAGGTGGTGTTTAAAGAAGAGGTGATGTGTGTACGTAGAGTCATCTACGCAGGTCACAGGGCTAGAGGGACCTCTTTGCCGAGGGGCCCTGGTGAGTTTGTTCAGGTCAGACAGCCGGTGCTCAAGGATGTGAGGATTCTGGGAGCATTGTGTGCCAAGAGGGAAATGTGTGAACAGAGAGTGTCTGTGTTTAGCAAGGGCTCTGGGCTGAAAGGGCCCAGAGGGTGACCCCGTCCAGACCATGGAGTCTCCCAGGAGGTGGAAATGGTCTCAGCGGAGCCGTCTCTGAGGCCAGGTCCTTGCAGAAAGTTCTTTGTCAGAAGCTGGTCAACTCCAGCTCCCGACCAAGGCTCCTCAGAACCTCTGATGGGCAGAGCGAATGTCTTTTGGACTTTTCACTCTCTCCACAGGAAAGCTGGCTGCTTGGGAGTGACTTTGATGAGAACCAAGTTCCCAGGCACCGGGCATCCTTGTACAGGCAGCAGATGGCCAGCATTTTATCCAATGAGGGTTCCTCAACGAAGAAAGGCTTGTATTTACCTGCTTCTGAGAGAGGACTAAACCACTTTCTCATCAGCTTTTTAAACTCGAAGTGGGAAACATAACATCTTTTCAAATGATTAGAACAAAATAATAGAATGCTCCGTTCGTCTTATGGATAACTATGGAGCAGAGACTCATGGAGAGGGGAAGGGGAAGAGTAGAGAGGAAAGAGACAGCTGGAGGAGAGAAAAATAGAAAAGCGGAACACAGATCGTTGATGGGTTCAGCCAGATGGGGAAGCAGCATCACACACTTCTTCTTTCCCTGTCAGGATGAGAAATGAAAAGGTATCCCCTGCAGAGGGTCTGAGGGGGTTCTACACGGTGCCACACAAAGCCACACACTCAGAGGGACAGGGCTCAGCCACGCACCGAGGTGGTTTATAAACCAGAACACCAGCAAACGCAGGGAAACTCCAGCTGAAGAATGTGCTGGACCTTACCAGAAGGAGGGCGAAAAGGTTAAGAACTATCATGAGAGAGAAGATCTCATCCTCACTTTCACTGGAGACAACTCTGAAATTTTTATCCCGCCACGTGGTTAGAGTCCCTTCCCATTTTAAAGAAAAACAGGCCCATGTTCAAAGGGTCATTTCCAAATTGTGGCATTTTGTTTGGAATATCTTAGCTGGTATCACTTACAGCCATTTGGGGTTTGTTAAACCCTGAGTATAGATGGGGATTTTTCTTGGAAATTACTTTGTGAGGCAGATTTGATGAGAGGTCTTGAACTCCTGATGGAGAGTTCAAGATTTTAGGCCATCCAGAGAGGTGGCTGGCTACCATCCAAATGAAAAATTTTAGTTGTCAGAATGGAATACCAACACCTCAGTGCAGCACTCAAGGCCTGGGGTTGCTGGGCACTCCTTCATGGGAAGGTCCTTGATCCAGTCTCCAGCATACAGCTCACAGTTCAGCCATACTGATGACTCCTTCTTGCCCCTGGGCCTTTGCACGTGCCTACATGCCCGGCATGCTCCTCCCCACCTTGTCCGTCAGACAAACACATACCCTCTTTGGCACCTAGCCTGGGTGTCTATTATAGTCTCACAGCATCCTCTGCTTCTTCTCCTTAACACCTGCCACCAATTTAACGAGATAATGGTTAAGGTCTATTTACTGCCTGCAACTGTGAATTCTCCAAAGGCAAAGCCCACGAAAGTCTTTATCTTCATCTCCTGGCCCAGTGTCTCTTAACACATGGCAGTTGAACATACAAACGAAGGCTCCTCTCAAGTACTTCTTGCTAAGAACATAGCCCTGATCTACCTGCTTCCCCAGGCTGTGGAGGGGCCCCTCCCCTTCTTTTCCACAGTACCCAGTGCATCCCTTCACCCGGCCCCAGACAAGCAGCCCAGTGGCCATCTGTGTGTCTTTCGGGACAAGGCTTCTGCAGTTCTTGTCTCCGAAAAACTAGGCCCCCAAGATGACAGTGCTCCCCTCAAGCCCTGCCTTCTAGGTTCATCGGCCTATCTCTCTGTAGATCCAAAGAGGTTTTTATTAAGGGGACCCAATCTCCAGGTAAGCTTTGGTGGGGAAGGATGACTCCCTGCCTTCCTCTTGTCCTGACAAGGAGCTCCTACAGCTCCCTCTACTCCCTTCCATGTAAAACAGGACCGGGGGCTGTCTGTGCACTGGGCCATGTCTGACTTCCAGCACACCTCAGCTTCTTCACAGACACCTGATGGCCAATGACGGCTGCTTGATGCTGCCTCGTGATACAGCTGAGTCACATATAGGTTCGGTGGCCCCTCCAACAACGACTTCCTGCCTTCTTCCTCTGAGCCAGCCACGGATCCAAACCAGAGGCCAGCAAACTGTGGCCAGGAGGCCAAATCCAGCCTAATACCTTATCTGCGTGGCCCGCAGGTAAGAATGTCTTTAACGTTCTTAAATGTTTGGGGGAAAGTAAAGGAAGAATATTTCATGATGTAAAAATCACATAAAATTCCATTTTCCAGGTCCGTCAATAAAAATCCATCAGAACAAAGCCATGCCTACTACATAATGCTGTCTATGGCGGCCTTCACACTACAGGGGCAGAGTCCGGTGGCTGCCACAGAGAACGCGTGGCCGAAGCCTCAATGATTCATGATCTGCCCTTCCCAGGGGCAGCCAACTGCTATTCCAGACCCTGGGATGGAGGAACAAGCCCAGCAAAGTCTCACAGCTAGACTCAGAGATAGGATACAGGTCCCTGGCAAATAAAAAGTGAGAAATACTACAGAGAAGAATTTAAGAGAAGGAGGAAGATAACTGGGGGGCCTGGGCAGGTGGCAAGATGGCACGGGTGGGCGAGCATTGGAGCACAGAATAGGACAAGACCTGGGATGGTCGGGGGAGAGACGTTCGGGTGCTCGGGAGCACCATGTGTAAAGACCTCAAGGGAGGAGGGTCCTCGGCCAGAACCTTCCATCTGAAAATGTTCCTGGAAGCACTGATTGCTGCTGGGAGAGAGAAACTCGAAGGCTGAGCTGTCTCTGGCCGTGTCTAGAGAGAGAGCGTGGCGGTCGCTGAGACAGCTCTGATGGGATCCAGCTGCACCGAGCCTTGCTCTGGCCGGTGCCCCTGGGCCTCGGTCCCAGGAAGCTGGGCGGGATGTGTCTTCCCAGTCCACCTCGGCTTGTTCAGCGAGATCGTGAACACACAGGCTCTTTCTAAAGTGCAGTGTGCGTGAGGAGGGGAAGCAGCACTATGACAGGCACCCACCTGCCTGCCTCCGTGGGTGTTCTCTGCTGTTGACTGTAGGCCCCCATGCACTGGCTGCCATTCATCCTGAATTCTCCAGGATGGCTCTGATTTCAGAGGGCGGATCCGGCTGGCCCTATAAACCACCGAAATGTCCCAGAAAATCTTGTATTTCAGCCTCTAAACCACAGCTCTGGGCTGCTTCTCACATGCAGGGCCCTCCTGCAGACCCTGGTGAATGAAGATCTGGTGAGAAAAGCCTGACCTCAGGGCACCGGGGCGGGAAAAGGTAAAAGTTCTCCAGAATGGCTTTGAGGCCGATGCTTGAGGGTCAAGGCTTCCACTGTGTCACTGGTGAGGACAGGGGCTGGCCCTGGCTTCCTCTCTCAGCCACCCCTGAGGTCCTCGGGAGCTTCCTAGGCACCTGGGTTTCCTGTTCTGGAAAGTGGGATGGGCATGGACCCCCACTGCCTTCCAAAGAGGACACCTTTGGGATGAAAGCGAGCTCACTGCAGTATCCTATCTACATTATTAACATCGGTTCTTTGGCCACTTGGGCAAATCCCGGTGGGGGTGACCGGTGGCCCTCCAGCTGCAAACAATTCAGTTTCCTGCCGCAAGGCTCCCTGGGGAGCTCCTGCCGCAAGGCTCCCTGGGGAGCCTCTGGAAATCCAGCGACACTTCTGGTCGCATGACCTTTGTTCGCTGCTGAACTCCAATTTGCAGGATGGCCACTTGAGGCGAAAATTTTCACAGAACTCCATGAAATCACATTGATTGTGGTTGGTTATAAGAGTGAAAATGCATGAGAGGATCCCAGTCATGTAAAAATCACTCTTAAGGAAGCCACCAAATAATAGGGTTTTGCTTCTTTGCGAGATTCCGTCCACATGGCCTTCTGCGCACTCCTATTTTATGGCAAGCAGCGAGTGTCTCAACGAGGTCGTCATCGGTTTTCATTCTCCTTAGTTACCTAAGTGGCAGCTGGGGTGGGAAATCCAATGGCGGCCTCCCCACCCCCACCGCACCCTCAGCCATGTGACCGGGTCTTCCTCCAGGAAGGCTGTAGCTCTGTGACATTTTAATTTGCTAGAATGAGACAGAATGTAAGCAGGAAGGCTCAGGTCTGGGCATTTATCTTGCTTGGGGGAAATTAGTGCTGGCTCGAGAGCACACCCACCGTATACACCAATGAAAAAATACAATTCAATTTGTGTTGGCAGCTTTAGGAGAACAGGGCAACCATTTGTTAAGTGTGGGGTAATTCGACGCCTGTTTTTCCAGAGAAGCAGCGCTGAATCCCCAAGTTGGCAATTTTGCTGGCAGATAAGTGAGTTCCCAGCCTTCTGGAAACTTTCTGGGCAGGAGATTGCTCTTGTGCAGGGCTGTGGCCCCAGAATGGTGTTTCTGTTGGCCAAGTCTGCCTAGTGCCGGGCTTGCCAAACACTCAAGCTGGAGGGGTCCAGGGGGCCTCAGCTCAGGGATGGGGTGGATGTTCTCCTGAGCGGCACACTCTGACAACTCCAGCGTCACAGCGGAAAACCCACGTGTGTGCCCTTCCAGCCTCCGCGTTTATGTCTGCCTCTAGGTTGAAGGAGATGGAGATGAAGGACAGACTCCAGGCCATGGCCGGTAGTAGAGGGCCTTGCCGTGACCCCCTGTTCTGTATCTCAGCATCCTTCCTGCTTAGGACCGCCTTCGCTGCATGCCAAAGGTTTTGGACTGTCGTGTTTTCATTTTCATTTGCTTCCATGTAGCTTTTTAAAAATGTCTTCTTTAATTTTCTGGTTAACCCCTTCATTCTTTTGGAGGATGTTCTTTAACCTCTAGGGATTTGTGGTCTTTCCAAATTTTTTCTTGTGGTTGACGTCCAGTTGCATAGTGTTGCGGTCTGGAAAACTGCATGGTATGATCCTGATCTTTTTATACTTGTCGAGTGCTGATCCGTGACCTGTTCTGGAGAATGGTCCATGTGCAGTCGAAAGGAATGTGTGTTCTGCTGCTTTAGGATGGAATGTTCTGAATCGATCTGTGAAGTCGATCTGGTCCAGTGTGTTATTCAAAGCCATTGTTTCCTTGTTGATCTTCTGCTTGGATGATCTGTCCATCGCTGTAAGTGGGGTGTTTAAGTCCCCTACTCTTGTATTATTATCAATGAGTTTCCTTATGTTTATTATCAATTGGTTTACATATTTCAGTGCTCCCAAATTGGGGGCATAAATATTTACAATTGTTAGATCTTCTTGATGGATAGACCCCTGAATTACGATACAATGCCCTTTTCTATTCGATGGCAGATGCTTAGGGGTGTAGGGTCAGGGTCTGAGCAACCACTTTGTTGTTCAGAACAGAAGTACATTTTAATGATTGAAACAGAGAAATACGATGTGCTGGAAAAAAGGAGAGGCAGCTTATATACGCCCAAATAACCACAATACATTCAGAAGTGGCCCAGTTTACAAGAATGCTTTGCTACAAACTCACCGGCCCTTTAAAGGTTTGGATCAGGAGCAAAACCTCCAAATCCTTCTTTCCTGCCTCCTCTAGGGCCAGGGCCCAAGGCTCTAGGCTGGGAAACGCTCTGTTTTCCTCCCTCACTTTCCTTCTTAACACCCTGCGCAGTGCCCTCTGACTACAGGCTGGCTCGGCAGTTCCCCCCTCCACTGTCAATACCAGGGTATTGAGGGAGGGACACGTGTCCTCAGCAGGTGCTCTGTCAACATTTGCCCGGGAAATGGGCCCAGCCCATGCTCCGTCCTGGTTCAGATCCCTTCTTGGCCTGCCGTGTGTCCTCGGAGCAGCTACCTGCTGATTTCGGGCGCCCTGACAGCCCAACTCTGAGTCCTTAGGAGGAATTCCTGGCTGCCTCTCACCGCCCCCTGCCCCGCACCCCTCAGGAGCCTAAGACCTTATCCTTGTTCTTGTACCAAATGGCATTGGAAGTAAAATAAACTGTGGTGTGTTTAGGTTTAAATCTTGGGCCACCCTTTAGTTTCTTTAAGCCCTTTTACCCCCCGCTGAGCCGCAGGTTCCTCACTTGGAAAGAAAGAAAGATACCCCTTCCAGGGGAGCTTAAAGCAGATGACATTTGTAGCTGTCCCCACATGCCCTGTGATGGCACCTGGCGCTCACTGAATAAATCATGCTTCCTTTCCGGAGGTGTGAAAAAAACGCAAGAAGGGATCTGGTGAGCAGTCCAGGGCTGGGAGTGTGTCTAACTGCCTCACGTAGCACCCTCACGGGGGTGCAAGGGAGGGTCGGTAAGTCCACACAGAGCAGATCTGGGGCTGACACAGTGAAGAATTAGCAAAGGCAGAGAAAGGAGTCAAGGGTCCAACCCGTGGGGATGCTGCAACTGTGCGCACCACTGCCCGTCCCAGGCTCGTTGTTCTAGCCACCTCCCCCCGCCCTCCACCCCAGCTTTGCAAATACAGGAGCTCTTCCCAACCTCCTTGTCTCCCAGATGGCCTAAAACACTCCTCTGAGAGCAAATCATGTGCTTGGTGAATCTCTGCCCCAGTTCTCACGTGAATTGGCAGGTGATGAATATTTTCCAGCCACGTAAAGGAACAGTCCAACCTAATTCTCAAGACATCCAAGACCTCTCTTCCTGCACAATGGGCTCTGCAGTTCTTGAAGCTACGCGGCCTTCCTGGGTCAGGGGAAAGCCAAGAGGAGGTGCTGGGTAGCAAGGACGTGGGCAGGCCAGGACGGCACCCCCTGGCTGCCGGGGCTCTTTCCTCTGGGCAAAGAGGAGCAAGAGAGGGTCTTGATCTGCAACAGCTCAGGGAGGGGTCACAGGGCGTAGTGCCTCAGACACCTGAGTCTGGGCTATTAATAGAATCACACACTGAGGAAGCTGGACGGGCCTCTGAGACGGCGCCTGGTCTCTGAGCACTCAAGAGTCCTGAGCTTGTGAAGGGCCTCAGGGCCTTGGTGCAGAGGAGACCAAGAAGGCCCCTGTTCTCCCTTGCCATTGACCAGAACCACTCCTCTCCATCTCTTTTCCTGACACTGGGGTGTGTGGCCCATGAAGGCTTCACACGGAATGAAAGGGTTTTATCACAGCCAAACAAAAACAGCCGCAAAAGCCCCGGAGGTGTTTTAATCCCTGTTCACGTTCAAGTCCAGAGAATTGAGGAGACTTGCTCACGGTTACCCAGCTGGTTAGATGGGCCCTGGCTGGTTAGCGGAGCTCCTCCCCGGCCCCGCCCCGCCCTTCAGGCAGTCCTTGTGCTCCCTCCATGCTTTCTTGGCTGCTGATGCCGGGAAGGGTCGTCCTGGCCAGGGGAACGTGGGAGCTGGAGACCTGGAGACCCGAAGCGGCCGTGCTTAGAGAGACGTCAGGGGAGTTCCTCACCCCTGCTGAGTGAGTCTAGGGCTCCCCAGGGCCTGAGGCAGCGCCAGAGAACCCAGAGCCCAGGGGTCCAGCCCTGCCTCTGCCTTCAGTTTGCCACGTGACTCCGGATAAGTAATTATGTCTTTGCATCCCCTCCTCTAGGGACGGATTATTTCCAAGACCCTTCCAGCCTGAGAACTCTAGGCTCTCTCTCATCTTTAATGATGACCTCAACCTGGCACCCGTGTCTGTGTTTGCAATCACCTTGCTATAAAAAATAGGTCTCACAAGCTTCAGGTAGTTGCCTTAAATATTCCCTTATTTAATCTGACCTTCAAAAAGTTGACATTCTGGTCCCTGTGGGAGTGACATGATAGAAAATGTTCAGCCCGGCTTTGATGATGACCTTTATTGCTCTACGCAAAGAGAGCCCCCAAACCCCCCAACCCCCGCATCCTCGGCATGTCCTCTGCACTCTTAGCTGGTATTTTGCTCTTTTCCTCTGTGACCTGCAAACTAACAGCATCCATGAGCCATCCCGAGGCATGTCCAAGAGCACTTGCTACGTGCCAGACTTGAAAAACTGTGCATATCGCCAACTAGTCAACTAAGAAACAGCTGCTCTGAGGGATGGGTGAGTCCCCACGGAACTCTTTAGGGGTGTGGGGACAGGGCGTATGGCAGACTGAAGGCAGTTCCCTGTGCCTTGGATACTAGCTATGGAAAGGAAAGTTTAACAGACCCCTCAGCAGAGTCTTCAGTCTTGGCTAAGCTAAGCACGTGGATATATTGCCCCCAAAGAGGGCATAATTCTAGGAGTCAACAGTTTCAAGTTCTTCACCCACCAGAACCCAGACTCATTGTAGGAAAAAGCAATGATTCACTCTGAGGCTCAGAACGGTATTAAATTACTTGTCCATTATTATGTGATTTATGCCGGGACTGGGCTGGAGGTCCCTGCCTTGCTTTCTCCTCCTCACCCCACCCACCCCTCCGTTCCAACCACTGCCCAAACAGCCACAGAATTTATAACACAGAAATTGGCTCAGAGACCCAGTGCTGTGGCATTTTCTTTCTGCCAGGGTTTTTTTTTTGTTTGTTTGTTTGTTTTTTGCTACTGTGTGGGTTTTATGCATATGTCCAGATGATTCTCATATTAAGCCACAGGGAAAAAAAAATTCAATTTGTTTTTTATTAAAGTCCAACCACTGCCCTGCCAGTCAAACCCATTTATCTCACTGAGCATGGATTGCTCATGTCAACCCATGATTACCGTGCGCTACCTCGATAACAGCCTGCTGATTATCCCAACATCGGAAAAGCTGCCTTTTGTAAATTACATTGCAACTAATGAAGCCCAGATGCACTCCCGTCGGTGTCCTCTCTGGCTCTCCCTCTCTCTGTCACGCACAGGAGCCAGACCAAGGCCAGCGCTAGCATCTGAACGTCATTATCACCGAAGCCTGGGATTTCGGGCCCAGCCACGGCAGAGGCCGCCTTTGCTGGGGCCACGTGGAGATCAGGTTTACACAATACCCCTCTGCCTCAGTATGCTTTTTCTCCCACACTTTGATTGGGAGTCCGATTAGAGCTCCATTATCATGGTCTCTGCGGAAACCCAGACACCAGGCAACACTTTAATTTGGGATAATAAGGAAGATGAACAACATGTGGAGCGGTCACCGGGGTGGAAGGGCTGTGATTTTCAAATTAGGCTAAACAGATGTGGAGGGGCCTGTTGCCATCCGCCTGACAGTCGGGTTCAGCTGGAACAGAGACGGGCCCTGGCGTGGGGCTCTTTCTGTTGTCCTGCAGCCCGCGGGTGGCAAGTCCAAGGGGGTGAGCAGCAAGCTCGCTTCCCCGGGCCCAGCAGCAGTGGGCTCGTCGCATTCTGCTCAGTGACAGCATCAATGCCCTTTCTGTCTTAGTTTCCATATGTCTCAGGCAGAGAGAAGTGTCAAGGCCAGGACGAAGAAAGGAGCCGGTCTCGCTGAACATATGGTGCCTCTTTTCCCAAGGTCAAGGACTTCTCCGCAGCTCTATGGCCTTACCGTGTGGTTCCTCCAACAACCATGCGGAGCAGAGCCTGTGCGTGCGAACAGCTCAGGGGAAGGGTCTTCCTTGGTGGGCTCCATCCACAGCCCCAGAGCCAAGAGAACAGAGGTGAGGACTGCTTTTGAGTGCCTCCCTCCCAGCAGGCTTTGCTCACAATTTTCTGCTGTCAGAGCCCTGGAGGAGGACAGAGAGACAGGCAAGGGGAACTGTGGCCTGGGGGCCCCTCGAGGTCTAGAGGTTGCTGGCCAAGGCTGGAGGTGGGAGTCATCTGGACCAAGAGCCAGAGCTGCAGGAAATGAGGACCATCAGAGTTGACCAGAGTACGGAGGGACAGGCAGGGATCCTAGTCCCTGAACTGCCTAATCAAGAGTTCTTTCTCTTCTCTTTATACTCCTTTCTTTCCAAATTAGAATAATTTCTGAGAAGACTGGCATTAGGGTCTGCCAAGCTTCTGCACCCGAGAGCTGAAGTGCCTCTTTTGCTTTATTTCCTATCTCTCAGGCAGACGGAAGGGTGTGGAAAGCCAGGAGACAGGGAGTGTGGGCGCGGGAGAACACGGGTGCCTGTGCAGAGCTGGCTGCAAGGTGGTGGGCATTGTGCCATTCTACCCCTCCCCCATCCAGAGTGCAGACTCAAGTCGAACATTCACTCAACAAGCAGCAATCAGGCCCTATCAGGCACTGGGCCAGTGTGGCAAAGGCACAGCTCTGTCTACCAGAGAGTCCCTGACCTTGTGTTGTTTGCACTTTTCAGAGATGAGGAGATCCGCATAGAACCCTGTCTGGAGGAGAGGGTGGGATGAGTGCTAAAGAGTGCTGAAAACAAAGCAGCCCACAGGTACAGCAGACAAGTGTGGCCTTCTTGCCGGGGATAATCCTGAGGGCTCATGCGGGAAGGAGACACTGGAGCAGACCCTAGAATGCCACCCAAACCTTGGAAGAATGGGAATCTTGCTTTCCTTCCATGTAGGTGCTTTTGTTTTTTTTGTTTGTTTTTGTTTTTTCCTAAATGTAAAATGGATTTTGCCCTGTACTTTTTTTTTTAAAGATTTATTTATTTATTTATTTATTTATTTGAGAGAGAGAGTGAGTGAGGGCAGGGGCAGAGGGAGAGAATCTCAGGGAGACTCCCTAATGAGTGTGGAGCCCAACACAGGGTTCAACGTCACCCCACATAAGATCACCACTGAGCTGAAATCAAGAGTCAGGGTTTAACTGACTGAGCCATGCACCCTGGGTTTTGTCCTGTATTTTAATAACAAGACCTGGAGAGAGCTTGAGGCAGCAGCTCATGGGACCAGCCTGATAACTAGGACCTAAAATTGAGTTTGGGTGGGTGTCAGAATGTTCAGAAACCCTGTGCTGCATATTCTCACCTGTCCTGTATCTACCAGGCTGCGGCAGGGCTACAAGGCTGGCAAATTAAAGGGACACCGGGATGCGATCTCATCTTGTTCACTTCTGTGCTGACGAGCTTTATAAAGAATATCACTGTAATTTGGGGGAACAGGAATTCTCCAAAATCTGGCATCAAGATTCCCTTCCAAGGAGTGGTCAAGTTGATTTCACAGACAGAAACAGGGAGAGACAGAGTGCAAGACACGGATACAGAGAAAGACAGAATCAGAGAGAGGCAGGGTTTTTCCAACATCATCTTCAGACATGGAAAAGAATGAAAAGTCAGAATTGAAGCCCAGCTCCCTTCTTAATTCAGAGAAATTGTTCTTTTTCATGACATGTTGCTTCCTGCTGTTATTTACATAATATTGTAATAAAACTAAACATTTGCATCATGCTTCCAAATTTTCAAAGCGTTCTGAGTCTTAAAATTGCTTGGTGATCCCTTCTCCATTCTTAGTCTCTCTTTAGAGATGAAGAAATTAAGTCACACACACACAGGATGATTTGCTTAAGGCTACACCACTGGCTAATGGGAAACCCCACAGCCTGCCTCTGTGAATTCAAGAAAGCTTCCCCCATTCCACTGAACGTCCTGCTCTCTGCTAGACCTCCAGTCACAGTGGAGCCCTGAATGGAGAGCATGAGTCAGACACTTCATTCTAATTCCATGCCCTCATGACCTCCGTTTCCTGATTTCCAACGTGGAGATGAAAATGCTCCATCTGTCCTCTTCCTTTTCCTGTTCCAATTACCATGAGAAATCTGCTTCCTTCTTCCCTAAAAGCCCTTTCTTGGGTGATCTTCTCTGATTTCTGGGGCTGGACCCCCTGTGTGCACTGGGAATGTCTCTTCCTTGCTGTTTGGCATTCATCCCGTCCCCTTCTCTTGCAGACACAACCACCTGATGAGCCAGATTAAACCCTTTTACAGAAACGTGGAATGTTAACAGGGTGAGAGCTGGCATATGCCTCTGGGGCATTGTACGGCCTCCAGTAGAAATCTCATTATCTGCCTAAATTTGTTTACTAAATAAATGAGACAACCTATTTATTTATCATGTAAATCTAATTAGAGGCCTGATTTATTTACTCCGTGTCTATCAAGGTCTCACCACCTTCTCCAGCTCTGCAACCCCACCACTCCAGCCAGCCTGTATAACAATAAAAATTCACCCTCCTGTTTGGATCTTGGCCCAACAGTAGCAGGGAGCAGTGTGCTAAGGGTGAAACCAAGACGAGGTAGGGTGGGAGGGGTGGGCGTTCAACGGACAGAGCACTTGCCAAACAAAACCAAAAACTCCAGAGAACCACCCAATCTGAGTGGGGTTCCTATGAGCCTGAGTCCCTAGGAAGCACTGTGGAGTAAAACCTAGTAGGATTTAGTGCAAGGGCAAGGTTGTGGTACCTTCAAAACTGCATGTACAGTCACTGCATGATGCAGGGACCTTCCTCTTTTATTGTTTGTTAAGTTGATGTTCCTCTGCCTTTAAAGTCAAACTCTCTCTCTTCACAGATGATACTTTGTATGGAAAAACCCAAAAGACTCTACCCTCGAACTACTCTAACTCATAAAGCAATTCAGTAATGTGGCAGGATACAAAATCAATGCACAGAAATCAGTTGCTTTTTTATACACTAACAATGAAAATACAGAAAGGGAAATTAGAGAACAGATTTCATTTACTACAGCACAAAGAACCATAAAATACCTTGGAATAAGCCTAACCAAAGAGGTAAAGTATCTGTACTCAAGGAACTACAGAACACTCATGAAAGAAATTGAAGAAGACACAAAAAGATGGAAGACCATTCCATGTTCTTGGATTGGAAGAATAAACATTGTTAAAATGTCCATCCTGCCCAGAGCAATCTACACTTTCAATGCCCATCCCGATCAAATTCTATTGGCATTTTTCAAAGTGCTGGAATAAACAATCCTAAAATTTGCACGGAACCAGAAAAGACCCTGAATTGCTAAGGAAATGTTGAAAAAGAAAAACAAAACTGGGGGCATCACGTTGCCTGATTTCAAGCTTTACTACAAAGCTGTGATCACCAAAACAGCATGGTACTGGCATAAAAACAGATCAGTGGAACAGAACAGAGAACCCAGATATAGACCCGCAACTCTATGGTCAAATAATCTTCGACAAAGCAGGAAAAATATCCAGTGAAAAAAAGACAGTCTCTTCAGTAAATGGTGCTGGGAAAATTGGACAGTTATGTATAGGATAATGAAACTTGACCATTCTCTTACACCATACACAAAGATAAACTCAAAATGGATAAGAGATCTCAATGTGAGGCAGGAATCTATCAAAATCCTAGAGAAGAACATAGGCAGTAATCTCTTAGACATCGGCCATAGCAACTTCTTTCAAGACATGTCTCCAAAGGCAAAGGAAACAAAAGTGAAAATGAACTTTTGGGACTTTGTCAAGATCAAAAGTTTTTGCGCAGCAAAGGAAAGAGTCAACAAAATAAAGAGGCAACCCACAGAATGAGAGAAGATATTCACAAATGACACTACAGACAAAGGGCTGATAGCCAAGATCTATAAAGAACTCCTCAAACTCAACACCCAAAAAACAGATAATCATGTCAAAAAATGGGCAGAAGACATGAATAGACACTTCTCCAATGAAGACATACAAATCGCTAACAGACACATGAAAAATGTTCATCATCATTAGCCATCAGGGAGATTTAAATCAAAACCACACTGAAAGATACCTGGGAATAAACCAACCAAAGAGGCAAAGAATCTGTACTCAGAAAACTATAAAGTACTCATGAAAGAAATTGAGAAAGACACAAAGAAATGGAAAAACATTCCATGCTCATGGATTGGAAGAACAAATACTGTGAAAATGTCTATGCTACCTAAAGCAATCTACACATTTAATGCAATCCCTATCAAAATACCAGCCATTTTTTTAAGATTTTATTCATCCACTTGACAGACAGATCACAAGTAGGCAGAGAGGCAGGTAGAGAGAGAGGGAAGCAGGCTCCCCACTGAGCAGAGAGCCCGATGAGGGGCTTGATCCCAAGACACCGAGATCATGACCTGAGCTGAAGGCAGAGGCTTAACCCACTGAGTCACCCAGGCACCCCCAAATACCATCCATTCTTGTCAAAGAAATGGAAGATATAATCCTAAAATTATATGGAACCAGGAAAGACCCTGAATAGCCAGAGGAAAGTTGAAAAAGAAAACCAAAGTTGGTGGCATCACAATTCCAGACTTTAAGCTCTATTACAAAGCTGTCATCATCAAGACAATATGGTACTGGCACAAAAGCAGATATAGATCAATGGAACAGAATAGAGAGCCGAGAAATGGACCCCCAACTCTATGGTCAACTAATCTTCAACAAAGTAGGAAAGAATGTCCAATGGAAAAAAAGTCTCTTCAACAAATGGTGTTGGGAAAGTTGGACAGCCACAGGCAGAAGAATGAAACTGGACCATTTTCTTACACCACAAAAATAGACAAAATGGATGAAAGACCTCATTGTGAGACAGGAATCCATGAAAATACTAGGAGAACACAGGCAACCTCTTCTACCTCAGCCACAGCAAACTCTTCCTAGAAACATCACCAAAGGCAAGGGAAGCAAAGGCAAAAATGAACTATTGGGACTTCATCATGATCAAAAGCTTTTGCACAGCAAAGGAAACAGTCAAAAAAACCAAAAGACAACTGACAGAATGGGAGAAGATATTCACAAATGACATATCAGATAAAGGGCTAGTATCCAAAATCTATAAAGAACTTATCAAACTCAACACCCAAAGAACAAATAATCCAATCAAGAAATGGGTAGAAGACATGAGCAGACATTCATGCAAAGAGGACATCCAGATGGCCAACAGACACATGAAAAAGTACTCCACGTCACTCGGCATCAGGGAAATAAAAATCAAAACCACAGTGAGATACACCTCACACCAGTCAAAATGGCTAAAATGAGCAAGTCAGGAAAGATGTTGGTGAGGATGCAAAGAAGGGGGAACCCTCCACACCACTGATGGGAATGCAAGCTGGTGCAGCCACTCTGGAAAACAGTATAGAGGTTCCTCAAAAAGTCGAAAATAGAGCTACCCTAAGACCCAACAATCACACTACTGGGTATTTACCCTAAAGATATAAATGTAGTTATCTGAAGGGGCATGTGCTCCCAAATGTTTATAGCAGCAATGTCCACAATAGCCAAACTATGGAAAGAACCTAGATGTCCATCAACAGATGAATGGATAAAGAAGATGTGGTATGTATATATACAATGGAATACTATGCAACCATCAAGAGAAACAAAATCTTGACATTTGCAACGATATGGATGGAACTAGAGGGTATTATGCTAAGTGAAATAAGTCAATCAGAGAAAGACAATTATCATATGATCTCTCTGATATGAAGAATTTGAGAGGCAGGGTGGGGGGTCATAGGGGCTGGGGGAAAAAGGAAATGAGATGGGATTGGGAGGGAGGAAAACCATAAGAGACTCTTAATCTCAGGAAACAAACTGAGGGTTGCGGGGGGGTGGTGGGGGATAGATAGGGTGGCTGGGTTATGGACATTGGGGAGGGTATGTGCTATGATGAGTGCTGTGCAATCCGTAAGCCTAATGATTCACAGACCTGTACTCCTGGGGCAAATAATACATTATATGGTAATAAAAAATAAATAAAATAAAAAAATAAAACAAGGGGAAAAAAACAAGTCACATTGAGATACCACCCTACACCAGTTAGAATGGCCAAAATTAATAAGACAGTAAACAACATGTATTGGAGAGGATGTGGAGAAAGGGGAACCCTCTTACACTGTTGATGGGAATGCAAGTTGGTGCGGCCACTTTGGAAAACTGAGGAGATTCCTTAAGAAATTAAAAATAGAGCTACCTTATGACCTTGCAATTGCACTGGGTATTTACCCCAAAGACAGAGATATAGTGAAAAAAAGGGCCATCTGTACCCCAATGTTCATAGCAGCAATGGCCACAATAGCCAAATTGTGGAAAGAAACAAGATGCCCTTCAATGGACCAATGGATAAAGAAGATATGGTCCATATATACTATGGAGTATTATGCCTCCATCAGAAAGAATGCTCAACTTTTGTATCAACAGGGACTGGAGGAGATTATGCTGAGTGAAATAAGTCAAGGAGACAAAGTAAATTATCACATGGTTTCAGTTATTTGTGGAAGATAAGGAATAGAATGGAGGACATTAGGAGAAGGGAAGGAAAAGGAAATTGGGGGAAATTGGAGAGGGAGATGAACCATGAGAGACTGTAGACTCTGAGAGACAAACTGAGGGTTTTGGAAGGGAGGGGGATGGGGCGATGGATGGAGCTTGGTGGTGGGTATTAAGGAGGGCATATATTGCATGGAGCACTGGGTATGGTGCATAAACAATGAATCTTGGAACACTGAAAAAATAAAATTAAATTTAAAAAATTTAAAAAAAATTAAAACAATAAATGTTCCTTGGGAATTTTTCCCAAAGTAAAATCTGAAAAAAGACCTATGGCTGGTTCATGTGGATCTTAACAGGAATTCTTACAAAAAAAATAGTCAAATAAATCTGAGCAATGCTGGATTAAATAAATTGGATTTGGTGATCATGTACCAGGACTCTCGGAGAGGCACGTGGGGTACGCAGGCATCCCTAGGGCCACAGAAATGCATCCTTTTCTCCTGGAGAAAACTCAGTGATCAAGGATGTGCAGAACTCAGTCCTAGAGTCTACTCCTGGATACAGGTGAAGGATCAGAACTGCTTTTTTTGATTTATGTCTGGGTATGGTGAATCAGCTCATATTTAAAGGTCATTGTAAGCAATGCTGAATAAAAAGCATTGCTATGATGATTATTCAGATGATGTTGAGTACCTCTCTTTAAGAATCTCTCTTTAAGAATCTATATGTTGGGTTGCCTGGGTGGCACAGTTGGTTAAGCATCCAACTCTTGGTATGGGCTCGGGTGATGATTTCAGGGTCGTGGGATTGAGCACCATGTCGAGCCCCCTGTTGAACTCAGCACAGAGTCTGTGGGCGACTCTCTCGCTCTCCCTCTGCCCCTCTTGCTTGTGTTATCTTTCTCTAATAAATAAATCAAAATCTTTAAAGAAAAAAACCCATAGGAAACATTTCTCTCTGGTCAGTTTCAGACCACAAAGATTTTTACTAAGCAATTAAAAGGTTTCATTCCACTTTAGACACACTGTGAATCTTGCAACTGAAAAGCATTCCATGCTTTCTGAGGACTGCCAGGAAGCCTATAGCCGAATCTGGGGTTTCCTCTATCAGTAGAATACATTGGCGGGTGTTTTGTACTAGGGACATTCTGATATCCATAGTAACCTTCTTCCTCGCATCTTCTCCTTCATCATAATTTCTTAATTATTTTTAGTGTTTTTTTATTTGGTTTAATTATTCCTATTTTTAAATCCGAAGTTCATTTTGGAATTAGGCAAGGTATGAATGGATAATTAAAAATTTTAAAACGCTCATTTTAAGTGCTGATGCACAGAAGAAAGTGAAATTGAAGTGTAATGACAACACCAAGAGAAAGTTATAGACTGCTGATATTTCTATGTATTTTCTGTCAAGTTTTACAAAATTAGAATCGTATAGCTTACACAAGTTTGTGTCTTGCTTTTTCCACTTAATTACATCCTAAGTATTTTTCTGTTACCTTAAATATTCTCTATTTTGAACACTTTCTTCTTTGAGGGCTTTCAGCATATTTTCAGGGTGTTTTTTTAATGCTATAAATAATGCTGCCTTAAAATCTTTTTTGTTCCAGTTTTTAGTTATTTTAGGATACATTCCTAAGAGACTCAGTAGTTTGAAGGCTATAAACACTTTTAATGCTCTCGATAGATACTGTACAACTGTTGTCCAAAACCACTAGATTGGTCTCTATCCCTGTCAGCAGCACAGCAACTTGCCTGGTGTGATTCCATCATATTATCTTTCAGAAATTTTGCTAATTTTGTAGTTGGAAACAATTTATCTTTTAATTTGCATTTTTTAACATCTACTGCCATACACTGTTACAAATTAAACTTGCATTTTAGATTATTAGAATCTTGACCATTTTTCTTCTCATTATTGATCTGTTTCATGTATTTTTCTTTGAATCATTGCTTTGTATCAGTTGTGCATTTTTCTTCTGGGGATATTAATGCTTTTCTTTTTTATTTATATGAGGCTTTTAAAAAAGATTTTATTTATTCATTTGAAAGAGAGAGGCACACCCAGAGATGGAACACAAGCATGAGGAGTGGGAGAGGGAGAAGCAGGCTTCCCACCAACCAGGGAGCCCAATGCAGGATCATGACCTGACCCGAAGGCAGACATTTAAAGACTGAGCCATCCAGGCACCCCTATATGAGGCTTTTTATGTATATAAAATAGATCAACTGTTTTCCTATGAATTTTTGGAGTATATGTTTGTGTTCTCATTGTGCTTATAATTTTTGGTTGTAAGATTTTAATTATCTAATCATCTCCACATATTTGCCCAATTTATTTTAATTCTTAGCTATATTTGAGGATGAAATAACTATTCACATATACTTTCTTTAAAGTTTCCAAAAATGCTTTGATCTTTTAAATTTAGCTACATTTAGCTAAACTCCAGAATTCATTTTGGTATATTTTGGGGCTTCTGTGTCCATGGGATGTATCAACCCTCTCCAACACCCTCCCAGCTAGTGGTTCTGCTCTCTAACTTGGGAAACAGGAACCTAGCATTCATTTCAGCTGGCCTCTTTGAAGAAAGTAATACAGGTAACAACTTATGTGGTATGATTAGAATGAATCAGGAAGATATATCCCCTCATTGCTACATACCAAAAAATATACAGTACCTTTAGCATTTAGGGACAAGTCCCAAATTTCACCATTATATATGGATCATTTTTCTTTGTTACTAGATACAACAAACAAACAAAAAGCAAAAATTGGGAAAGTAAAATCCTTAAGCTGGTTCCCAGAATTAGGGGTGATTATGTCCCAAGAATTTAGCTAAGAGTCCCAGATTCAGTGGGACAATATCTAGGATGGAGGAGCAGTGGGAGAAGGGATCCATGGAGCTGAGGTGGGCGGGGCCTCAGCAGCAGGTGAGGGTGGGGCCTGGATCACCACTTTGCTCCGCCTCTTCCTGCTCCTGCTTCCCCTAGCCTGAGACTTAGCTTAGCTCCTCAGGGCAACTTCTCCAAGGATGGTGAGTTAGGCAGAACCCAGGGCAACTGAAGCAACATTGATATATTTCTTCTCTAAGTGAGGGAGGGGTAGGATTTCTTCCATTTCAGTCCTGGACACAGACTCCAAGTCCCTGGTCGCATGTTATAGTGGACCTGGGATCTCTGGCTGTTGTTTGATGTGATACATCTGGTTGTTTGTTTGTTTGTTTGTTTTCTGTTGTTTTTTACTTATTTATTTATTTTTTATAACTGGCTTAGGCTGTGAGCTTCTTTTTAAGCACAGCTCAAAGCACTGATTTCATAATGAAACATAAAGCCCAAGGTGATATGGTCCTGACTTTTCTGAGTGATCTCTTCTCCTTCTGCCTCTACCAGAGTCAATTGGTTTTATTTTGTTTTGTTTCTGAGATGCACTAGTCAGAGGACCCAAACTTCCCAGCCTCTAAAAACCAGGTTCCCTTTTCCATTTCACTGCATGCTACTGTGTCAATTCGCAGGCCTGGGGCAAATACTTGGCATTTTGCTTTGGTTTTCTGGAAGAGGAATACCTATCCCCAGCTGCACGCTTCTTTCTTTGACTTCTTTCAGTCCCCATCTCCCTTACAAATAACTAGAGGCTGGGTAACAGACACATTTTTAGTAAATTTCAAAAACAAAGGTAAGAGACTGTGTTTATGTTGTGTTCAATATTCTTCTATGTGCTAAGAATTTTTTTAAAAAATTTAAGTAGCTTATCCCTCCAAAAGCAAGAATATTGAGAACTATCGAAATACAATGAGAGTGGGGACAGAGGGATGAGGTGGGCCAGTGGGTGGAGCCTATAGCAGGTATCATCATCATCATTTACTTTTATATGGCCTGAACACATGCATGAAGTCTGGGATCTTTAGAGGTAAGGAAATCTTATCATCTCTGCAGCTGAAAACAGAGTGGTATATCCTATGTAATTTGGTACTGATAATAAGCTATCAGAGCTTGAGAGTGACTTATGCCTATTTATAAAGTAGAGAAGATGTAACGTTTTCTTATAAAAATGGTGCTCTTCCTCACTTGCATTCTGACCTGCTTTCTTAGGCTAGTAAGGGGGGAATCTGTTGTGACATGAGTGGCAGGTGACGTTCGAGGTCAGGACAGACTGTCCTGGGCATCCCAGAGCTGTGGGATGGGAGGAGGTGGACCTCTGATCTTGTCTGGCCTCATCCTTTTTCACATGGGGAAGGGTCTTCCCAATAGCCCCGCACAGGAAGGGTCCTGGAAGGATGCAGCGTCCTGAGCATGCACACTGAGCAGACCAAGGGACCGAGCAACCTACTCAAGATTGCACAGCCCATATGCAATGGGGCTGGAACACTAACCTGGTATCTAGAATCCTCAAATTTGTGGGTTTTGCTAAATTACGCAGCTTTTAGTGTCATGGGTGTCAGAGAAACCTCAAAAACTGATTGTCCACAGTCTTCAGGCTATGCATTCGGCAGCAATATCCCGGAACACTGGGTAACTCACCACTGTTCTACAGAGCGGGGGCCTTCTCATCCAGGATACAAGCCCGGGAAGTGGCACCATCCCCATTTAATGGAAGAGTAAACTATTTTCAAGACATGACCTAGATCAAAAGAGTCCAATGGATATCCAGAGACCTGGCATAAAGAGCTCCTGTAAAAATGGGATTGGTGGCCGGAGAGTGGTTACCTCTGTTGCACATGGAAGTTCTTCGGCAGAACAGAAAGTCAATAGCAGAGAACCCTGTAGTGTGCTCGTCAGATGGCCAGCCTAGAGGGACTGGGTGGGGGAGTGCGGGGTGGGGGGGGTCATCGAGTCAAGCTCTCTATACAACAGGGAATGAGACATTATTGAACACGTTAGGGGAGTCACCCCTGGAATGCCATCTGGCCACAATCAAATCGAGTTTTCCTGGCTTGGCACTGAAAGGACTTCCTCGGCCCACATGTGCCTGTATCTACAGGGCAGTGAGGACTCATGGACATAATTACGACCAGCAGCACTCTAAGAAGATTGTGTGCCTTTTTTTTTTTTAAGATTTTATTTATTAATTTGACAGGCAGAGATCACAAGTAGACAGAGAGACAGGCAGAGAGAGAGAGGAGGAAGCAGGCCTCCTGGTGAGCAGAGAGCCCATGCGGGGCTCGCTCCCAGGACCCTGAGATCACGACGGCTGCTGAAGGCAGAGTCTTTAACCCACTGAGCCACCCAGGCGCCCCGAATGTGTGCCTTCTTAATCGCGAAACCCTGTGATTATTCTAAACACAATGTTATCAGTCGTTTCTTATATTTGAACTCCTTGAAAATCAGTCACTAACTTGTATTGCACTCGTGAGTCCGCAGTGGTGTACCCAAATCCTGCATGATTCCAGACTTTGTTTCCAGTTGGTCATTTTTAAAGGTTGAATTGTTTACATCCAAACTCATGATCACGTTCAGGAACTCCTTTATTAAAACATAACACCAATGCCCTCTAAGCCAAGTTTGCTTATCAGGTCCTTTGGAGTTTCTCATTATGATAAGCTAAAGTCCTCCCTTGTTCTATTTAGTCACTAGAAAGAAGTTCCAAGATTTAAAGCTCCTCTTTGGGATCTCAAAGAATATTCGGCTTACCAGCCCCAGCCAGTATGGTAAACAGAGGGAAGCAGGGAAAGCGAGGCAGAGAAGCATGCAGGAGGGCTGGAGTCAGGCAAGTGGGAGCAGCCGCCCCCTCAATTATACCGCAGAGCCGTGAAACATTCATGGCGATGGCTAGGAAGACAGGAGAATCTAAAACACAGGCGAAGGCTGGACTCGGCCAGAATTTAAAGAGATGGAAATAAACAGCTCCAAAGCAACTCCTTGGAGACTGTGTTTTGGATTTTTCTTACTAAAGGTCAGAGAGAAGAGGGCGGCAGAGAAGGAGAGGAGCAAAGACAGGGAGAAAGAGAGACAGAGAAAAGAGAAGAGGAGGGACAGGTGGGGAGGAGGGATGGGGAAGGGAGGGAGTAGGAGGGTAGGAAGAGGAGGAGCGGTGTGGGTAGAGAGAAATGAAATGAGAGGAAGGAGGGGACCTGGTAGGAGAAGGAAAAAATATGTGTGTGTGTGTGTGTGTGTGTGAATATATTTTTTCCCCCCCCCAGAAATAACCAATCCCCAGAACCTTCCTTATGTATATGACCATGTCTTCCCCCAGTGGTGGTCTGGGTGGCCCACACCTTCTCATTTTCAGTATCATCAGAGCTTAAACAAACCTTTTGGGCCTTGGCTAGCGTTTTTCAGAACCTGAATTCATTCTGGGCTTTATTCTTT
>PISX010006389.1:0-27675 GCA_004024625.1 Mellivora capensis
ACCAACTTGCATTCCCACCAACAGTGTAAGAGGGTTCCCCTTTCTCCACATCCTCTCCAACACACGTTGTTTCCTGTCTTGCTAATTTTGGCTATTCTAACTGGTGTGAGGTGGTATCTCAATGTGGTTTTAATTTGAATCTCCCTGATGGCTAGTGATGATGAACATTTTTTCATGTGTCTGATAGCCATTTGTATGTCTTCATTGGAGAAGTGTCTGTTCATATTTTCTGCCCATTTTTTGATATGATTATCTGTTTTGTGTGTGTTGAGTTTGAGGAGTTCTTTATAGATCCTGGATATCAGCCTTTTGTCTGTACTGTCATTTGCAAATATCTTCTCCCATTCCGTGGGTTGCCTCTTACATCAGTATACTCTTGTTAGTGAGGCTGTGGTGAGAACAGGAACTCTTCTGCATCAGCAGAGTGAAAAGAAATGGCACAACTTTTATAAAGGGAAAATGTGGCAGTATTTAGCAAAATTATATATGGCTATCCCACTTCTGATAAGTACAAGATCTTCACTGCTGGTTTCTTTACAGTAAAAGAATGGAAAAAAACCAACTGGTCATTCATTAGTAAGGGACTGCGTTATGGTACATATAAACAATAGATTACCAGGAAACTCTAAAAAGGAATGAAAAATATCTCTATATACAGGTACAAAGTGATCATACAGATATATTGCTATCTAAACGAAGTGTGGTAGAAAGTACAGAGTGTACTATTGTTTCAGAAAGAGAACACATACATATTCATATTTGCTTATAAGAAATTGAGTTTTTTCAAATTTACTAATGGCAAAGGGGAAAAAAAACGAAGTTGAGAAGACAGAAATAGAAACCCAACTTATTTGAATATAACTTGTTTTAATAGATTCAATATATACTATGTAAATATTTACCTAACTATAAAATTTTATAAAACTCTACAGATTTAGTTTTTATACAAAACTATAAAATTATAATTTATGAAATATTTTGTAAATTTTTATAATTTTATTCACACAATCGAATTTTATGAAATAAAAAAAAATTAAAACAAATTAGCCAAAATAACCACCTAGAGAAAAACTATTCCAAATGACTTTATAAAAAACCAGTGATATAACTATCACTGCTGGGATATGCCATAAAGATAAGGATAATTGCTTAAAAAAAATCAAACTATTTTCAGTAATCATTTGTGGTAGTAATGTTGATAATGTTATTCTGAAAGTGTTATTCTGTATATATTTCAAGATAATAGGAGTAATTATTTGATATTCTACTTCCTATATTCCCAGAGTCACTGGGAATGATATTCCCAGCATGAAAGAAAGGAAACATAAATATTAACATAGACGACGTTAAGTAAAATACCTGTAGTCTCAAATCTGAGTTGGAAATCAATTTATATTCACTTATGACATATTTTGTCTCTAAAGAAGTCACAGTCTTCTTAGGATATTCATTGAAAAGACCTAAAAATGATGCCCAACCTAGAAGCAATGAATGCCCCAACTGCCCAGATTCTAGTCTTGAAGAAATACCTGATTCCAGGTCTGAGGCAGGAAATACACAAAATGTACCAAGAAGATCTTATCATACTGAAAACTACACTTTTAAACAACCCATTTATCAAAGAGAAAATTAAAAAGAAAATTAGAAAGTGTTTTCAACAGAAAAGGAAAACACTGCATACCAGAATTTGTGAATGCCACTGAAATAGCACTTAGGGAGGAATTTTTGCTGTTCAATGCTTATGTTAGAAGAGAAGAAAGATCTTAGAACTATCTCAACTTCTACCTTAAGAAACTTAAAACAATAGCAAATTAAACCCCCCAAAAGAAGAAAGGAATACTCAAGATCAAAGAGGAAATCACTGACATGGGAAATAGAAAATAGAGAAAGTTAATGAAATCAAAAATGGTTCTTTGAGAATACTGGTAAAAATCGTTAAACTTGGGACACCTGAATGGCTCAGTTGGTTGAGCGTCTGCCTTCGGCTCAGGTCATAATCTCTGGGTTCTAGGATAGAGCCCTGAGTTGGGCTCCCTGCTCAGTGGGGAGTCTGTTTATCTTTCCTCTGCCCCTCCATCCTGCTCATGCTCTCTCTCTCACTGAAATAAATAAAATATTTTAAAAAACTGTTAAACCTTTGTTAGACTGACCAAGCGTAAAAGATAAAAGACACTAACATTACTATTATATAATATACTAATACTAGAGTTACTAGTATCAAAAATTTGAGACAAAATATGACTACAAATTCTACAGATGTTAATAGGACAATAAGGAAGTATTATGAATAATTATATGGCTATAAATTTGACAATGTAGATGAAATGGAAAAAATCCTTAACCTATGTAATTTACCACAGTTTACTAAAAAAGAAACAAATAACCTGGATAGTCATGTTAGGGACACTGAGTATATAGTAAAAGCCTTCCCACAATATAAAACTCAATGCCCATACAGTTATCACAGGTGAATTCTAAAACAGGAAGGAAGGGAGAAAGAAAGACAGACAGACAGACAGACTAACCTTACATAAACTGTTCCAAACTAAAGGGAAGAAACACCAACTCATTCATAGAAGCTAGCATTAACCTGATTACCAGAGCTAGACAAAGACATTATAAGAAAAGAAAACTACAGACCAGTATCCCTCATGAACACAGATGCCAAAATTCTAAAAATACTCTTTGGCAAATTGAATTCAACTATACATGAAAAAGGATGTTATATCATGACCAAGTGGGGTTGATCACAAGAATGTAGTGTTGCTTTAACATTCTAAAAATCAATCAACATAATTCACATATTAACAAATTTAAAAAATAAAAAATCTTATGATTATTTCAATTGATGGTGAAAAAACATTTGACAAAATTCAATATTCACGATAAAAAGTCAGCAGTCTAGGAACAGAAGGGAATTTCCTCTTTCCTCCTAACATCAAGAATAATACAAAGATTTTTACCATCACCACTTCTTTTCCACAATGTATTTAGGCTTCAGCCAGAGAAATCAGGCAAAAAAAGAAATAAAGGGAATCTAGATTGGAAGGAAGAAATAGAACGATACTTGTTTATAGACAACATGATCATCTGTGTAGAAAGTTTAATAAAACAAACAAAAAAATCTACTAAAACTAATAAGTGAATTTAGCAAAGCTGCAGGATAGACAACGTACAATGTACAACAACCAGCTGTATTTCTGCATACAGGCAACAAACACCTGAAAAAAAAAACACTGTTTACAAATAGCAATAAATATGAAATACTTGGGGATAAATATGATATGTAAAATATGAGTACACCAGAAAAGAAAAAACACTGCTGAGGAATAATAAAGAAGACCTAAATAAATGAGAAATACATTTTGTTCATGTTGAGTCGGAAGACTCAGTATTATTAAAATATTGGTTCTACTCTGATTGATCTACAGATTCAGAATCCTAGTAATTTGAAGAAATCATACAGAGTATGTTTTCTAATTACATGAGTATTAAAATAGCAATAAATAATAGAAAAACATTGGGAAAGTCCAGAAATATTTGAAAATTAAATAGTATAATATAATAACCATGGGTATAAGAAAAAATTACAGGAAAAGTGAAAAACACTTTGAACTAAAGGAGAATGAAAATACAACATATCCAAATTTGTGAAATGCAGCTACAACAGTGCTCAGAAAAAATCTCATGCTAAAGATGCAAGTTTCAAAAACACTAATTCAAGTTTCCATTTTAAGAAGTTTGGAAAAGAACAAAAAAAAAGTGAAAGGAAAGAAATAATAAAGATAAAAGCAAAAGTTATTAAGAGATTTCTGTTTTCAACCATGCTAGAAAGACTTACACAACTAAAAAAAGTAGAGGAAAGAAAGAAAAAGGAGAAAGAAAGAAAGAACGAAAGAGAGGAAGGAAGGAAGGAGAGAGGAAGGAAGCAACCATTTCAGAACTGGACAACAGAAGCACAGAACAGTGATCCCTAAGAGAAGAGAAACAAATGAGGTGAGCTCTAAGATTGCCCTAGAACACTGCGTAGATTGTACTCCACAGTTTAGGGAAGAGGAAGCCAAAAAGAGCCCAGCTTGAGGAGACAGTTAAGAATTCAAGGAGGCCAGAGTAGCTAAAATTCACAAAGTAGAATAACCAATGAGGAAAGAGCTATCCAGAGACGGGGCTCAGAGACCTCCTAAAGGTTCTGCTCAAGTTTTCATCTGACAATTGACCAATGCATGTGTGTGAGGAAGTGACCTGTGGCCAGGGTAATAACCTCCAGGGAAAAAGCAGGTAGAACTATAGGGGTGGAAATAGTTCATGTTCCCAATGGCCAAAGTGGAGAAACTTCATTAATATAAGGGGTATTGAGTGAAACATGATGTGATTGTGAATGCAGAAAAGTCCTAATGGCTCTACTAAAAATGCTATTGGAACTCACAGTACATTTAATAAAGTTGCCAGATACAATTACTATGTGATTTTTCTATATATTAACAGTGAACAATTGAAATTAAAAAGTTTAAACTGTACCACTTATATTAGCATGAAACAATTACCCAGGGTTAAATTTGACAAAATATATATAAGACACTGAAAACTGTAAAATACTGTCGAGAGAAATAAAAGCTATCCAGAGAGAAAAAAAGAGCTATCCAGAGACGGGGCTCAGAGACCTCCTAAGGGTTCTGCTCATCTGACAATTGACCAATGCATGTGTGTGAGGAAGTGACCTGTGGCCAGGGTAATAACCTCCAGGGAAAAAGCAGGTAGAACTATAGGGGTGGAAATAGTTCATGTTCCCAATGGCCAAAGTGGAGAAACTTCATTAATATAAGGGGTATTGAGTGAAACATGATGTGATTGTGAATGCAGAAAAGTCCTAATGACTCTACTAAAAATGCTATTGGAACTCACAGTACATTTAATGAAGTTGCCAGATACAATTACTATGTGATTTTTCTATATATTAACAGTGAACAATTGGAAATTAAAAAGTTTAAACTATACCACTTATATTAGCATGAAACAATTACCCAGGGTTAAATTTGACAAAATATATATGACACTGAAAACTGTAAAATACTGTCGAGAGAAATAAAAGCAGACTGAAATAAATGAAGAAATATTGTGTTCATGCATGGCAAGTCTCAATATTGCTAAAATGTCAACTTTACTCACATTGATGTCAATAAAATGTGGTTATCACCAACATTCTTACCGAAATTGTCAAACTGATTAAAAAATGTCTAAGGAGGCTTATAGAACCCAATACCAAAATGATTTTGAAAAGTAAGAACAAAGACTCTCACCACCTGATTTAAAAACATATTTTAAAGCCACAGTTATCAAGAAAGTGTGATACTAGCATGAAGAATAGAATAGTGTCCAGAACTGGACACACACTTGTACAGCCAAATGATAATGTGACAATGGTGCAGAGATAATTAAGCAGGGACAGAAAAATCTTTTCAAAAACAGCGCTGAAACAACTGGATAGCTGTATGCAGTGTAAGTATCAACACTGATCTCATATGAGATACAAAAATTAACTCAAAATGGATCAGAGCCCTAAATGTAAAACCAGAAACTATAAAAATTCTACCATAAGGCACAAGAGGTGCTTGACCTTGGGTCTAGAAAAAAAATTTAATAGTATATAGAATGCACAAAAGTATAAAAGAAAAATAATTTAAAACTTGGCTCTTGGAAAGACATTGTTAATTGTAATGAAAAGGCAAGCTACATACTGGAAAAAATATTCACAAAACACATGGCTCAATAAGGGACTTCTATTTAGAACTATACTGACAAGTGAATTTTCTGAAATTATGGAAATACGTTCTATCTGCACTAATAGGTAGCTGCTATTCGTATGTAACTAAATGAGCACTTGAAATGTAGCTATTGTGATTAGGGAACTACATGTATAGTATTCAATTTAAAATGAACTTATGGGACTTCATCAAGATAAAAAGATTCTGCACAGCAAAGGGAATAGTCAACAAAACTAAGAGGCAATCTACAGAATAGAAGATATTTTCAAATGATATTATGGGTAAAGAATTACTATCCAAGATCTATAAAGAACTCAAACTCAACACCCCAAAAAACAAATAATCCAGTCGATAAATGGGCAGAAGACATGATTGGACACTTCTCCAATGATGACATACAAAAGACTAAAAGACACATGAAAAAAATGTTCCAACATCACTAGCCATCAGGGTAATGAAAATCAAAAGCAAATTGAAATACCACATTACACCAGTTAGAATGACTGAAATTAATAAGACCGTAAACAAGTGTTGGCGAGGATGTGGAGAAAGGAGAACCCTCTTAAACACTGTTGGTGGGAATGTAAGCTAGTACAACCACTCTGGAAAACAGTATGGAGGTTCCTCAAGATGTCAAAAAAGAGCTACCCTACGACCTAGCAATTGCACTACTAGGTACTGACTCCAAAGATACAGATGTGGTGAAAAGAAGGGGCACATGCACCTCAATGTTCATAGCAGCAATGTCCTTGATAGCCAAACTGTGGAAGGGAGTCAAGATGTCTTTCAACAGATGAATGGATAGAGATGTGGTTCATATATACAATGAAATATTACTCAGCCATAAGAAAGAATGAATACCCACCATTTGCACTGATGTGGATGGAACTGGAGGGGATTATGCTAAGTGAAATAAGTCAATCAGAGAAAGACATTTATCATATGTTTTCACTCATATGTGGAACATAAGGAATAGGGCAGAGGACAATAGGGGAGGGAGGAAAAACTGAAGGGGGAAGAAATCAGATAGGGAGACAAACCATGAAAGACTCTGAACTCCGGGAAACAAACCAAGGGTTACAGAAGGGAGGGGGCTGAAGGAGGGGAATGGGTGATGGGTATTAAGGAAGGCACATGTGGTGATGAGCCCTGGGTATTATACACAACTAATGAATTGTTGAACATTATATCAAAAACTAATGAGGTATCAAATGTTGGCTAATTGAACATAATAAAATAAGTTAACTGAAATTTAAATTTCCAGTGGTTCATGGCTACCATGATGGGCAGCATAGATCCAGAATTTATAAAGAATATTTAAAATTCAACAGTAAGACAAAAAAAAAAAAACAGCCCTCAAAATGAACAAGTGATGTGGACTGACACTTTACCAAAGATGACATATAGATGCCAAATAAACCCAAGAAAAGATGCTCAATTTCATTAGTAATTAGGAAAATACAAATTAAAACCACAAAGAGGTATAACACACGTACAAGAATGACTACAAATTTTAAAAGATGACCATACTCTGTGTTGGTGAAGATGTGGAACTGTGACTTTCATATACTGCTACTAGGAATACAAAATGGTGAAAAGACTTTGGCAGTTTCTTAATATATCTACCATACAGCCCAGACATTCTAATTCTTGGCACTTACCAAAAAATAAAAACATATGAAGTAAAAGTACACACAAATGCTGTACATGAATGTACAAAGCAGCTTTATTTTTAATCTTGAAGTTGTCAAAAACTCTACCATTAGGTAAAAGGGATAAACAAATTGTGGTATACCCACACAGTATAATACTGCTCAGCAATAAAAAGTAACATGGCATATTTATATGAAACTCTCAGAAATGCAAACTAACCTATAGCGACATCAAACAGATCACTGGTCACCTGAGAACAGGTTGGTAGCGTAGCAGGAAAGAAAATCACAAAGGCACACGAGGAAACTTATGGAGGTTATGAAAATGTTCATTATTTTTATTGTAGTGGTAGTGTCATGGACATAATGCATAAAAATTAATCAAACTGCATACTTTAAATATGAATACTTTACTGTCCATAATTATACTATAACAAATCCTTAAAAAAAACAAAAAAAGATCAATGAAATAAAAAATGAACTCACAATGGGGAAAATCGACAAAACCAAAAGCTAGTTCTCTGAAAAGATAAATAAAACTGATGCATCTCTAGACTTATCTAGGAAAAAAAATTCAGAAATTACTACTGTCAAGAATAAAAGAAATAACTATAATGACAGTTCCTACATATATTAAAAACATAAAAAATATAATGAATAACTTTGTGGTGATTAAGTTGACAACTGCAATGAAGCGTACACATTCCCTGAAATAAATAAATTACCAACACTAATTCAAGAAGGAACGTTTATTTCTATTAAAGAATTAGAATCATAATTTAAAATCTTTCCAGAAAAGAAACCCCTCAAACCCTAAATAACTTTACTAGTGAATTCAAGTAAGCATTTTAGGAGGAAATACTGGCATTCCCTTCTACACCCTTCTGGAAGGAGGAGGGAACACTGCCCAGCTCATTTTATGAGTCCACCATTATCCTGCTGCCAGGACCAAATAAAGACAGTACAGGAAAACTGCAGCCCTATCCCTAATATATATGGACTGAAAAATACTTTATAAACCTATACATAACCCTGTTCTAACTGTAAGAAAACATCAGACAAACCCAAAATGAAAGACATTCTACTAAATGCCTCAAAATTGTCAAGGTCATAAAAAATATGAAGAGCTGTCATAGTCTAGAGGAGCTTATTAAGAAAGATATAATGACTAAATCTAATATTGTATTTGGGATGAGAAAAAGGACATTAAGTAAAAATCTGGTAAGTACAGCCTTCAGTCAATAACAATGTTTTAATGCTGGTTCATTAGTGGTGACAAATATATTATGGTATTTCAAGATGTTAAAAAGGTACACTGGTTGATAGTACTCAGAAACTCTGTAAACATCTTGCAACTTTCCTGTAAATCTGAATCTATTTTAAAATAAAAGTTTATTTTAAAAAATCACTGTAATTCACTATATTAAGACTAAAAAAAGAAAGCAACAAAAATATACGATCATTTCAAAGTTGCAAGAGAAGTATTTGACAAAATTCAACACCCATACTTGAAAAAACACTAAAAAACTAAAAAGATAATTCCTCAATTTAATACTGGACATCTACAAAAAAACTCTATAGCCAGCTAATATGTTATGGTGAAAGACTATTTTCCTGCCTAAACTGAGGAACAAAAAAAGTCAAGTCTGTTCACACCACTTCTATTAAACAATATACTAGAGTTCTAGCTAGTACATTAAAGTAAGAAAAGAAAAATTGAACATTTCAGAATGGAAGAAGTAAAACTGTCTTTATTCATAAAGGAAATGAATTTGTACATAGAATATTCTGAGAAATCTACATTAAAGCTAATAGAGTTTTTTTTTTTTTTAAAAACCTAACAAGTGAATTTAGTAAGATCAAAGATTAAAGGTCAATAAACAAAGACTCAACTGTATTTCTATATATTAGCAATGATCAAATGGAACACGTGACAAAAAGTTACCATATCAACAAAAACCACGGACATCTTATTAGAAAGTTCAGTAAGGAAGATATTATGATATTAGAAAGAATAGACATAGAGTGATGGAAAAGAATGGAGTTCAGAAGTAGACCTATACAAATATGGTGAGCTGGTTTTTGACAAAGTTTCCAGAAGGAAAACAGGTCCTATTTTCCCAATTGGCAAAAGAAACTCTTTATAGTCATTGGTATTGCAGCAACTGGATATCTGCAAGGAAAAACAATAAACCTCTACCTTTACTTTATACAGTATGCAAAAATTAAATCACCTTTATCATAGGCCTAGCATAGAAGAAAACATAGGATACTATCTTTGAGACTTTCAAATATTCAAATATTTCTTAGAGAAGACACAGATATATATAAGCTATAAAAAACTTGTTGAATTAGACTTCATCATAATTAAAAATTTTTGCTCCTCAAAAAGGAGTATTAAAGAAAATGAAAAGACAAGACAGATTTAGAGGAAATACTTTCACTATATACATCTGACAAAGGACCTATATATCCAGAATATATAAGGAACTCTTATAATTCCCTAGTTTTACAAATAAAGAAATACACAAAAGTTCACTTCACAAAGGAAAATGGGCAATAATTACATGAGATGATGCCCAATATCTCAGTCTTCAGGAAAATGCCAAATAAAACTACACTGATCACAGCTTTGTAGTAAAGCCTGAAATCAGGTAACGTGATACCGCCAGTTTTATTTTTGTTTTTCGACAATTAGCAACTTGCAGTTGCAATTGCAATTAGCAATTAGCAATTAGCAATCCTTAGCAATTTGGGGTCTCTTCTGATTCCATACAAATTTTAGGATTATTTGCTCCAGCTCTTTGAAAAATACCAGTGGAATTTTGATCAGAATGGCATTAAAAGTATAGATTGCTCTAGGCAGTATAGACATTTTTAACAATGTTTATTCTTCCGATCCAAGAGCATGGAATGGTCTTCCATCTTTTTGTGTCTTCTTCAATTTCTTTCATGAGTGTTCTGTAGTTCCTCAAGTACAGATCCTTTACCTCTTTGGTTAGATTTATTCCCAGGTATCTTATGGTTCTTGGTGCTATAGTAAATGGAATTGATCTCTCGTCTGTTATGTACAACTACATCAGAGAGAATTAATGGCCACAAAGAGATTGTAAGAGTACAATGAACTTTCATAAACCTAGCTTCTAGAAATGTTCTTAATCTTATGAGATAGGAAATTCTCAAAAGTGAAACGATTTTACTGAGGTAGTGTATAGTATGTTGGGTAAGGTCACAAAATTTAACATCACAGAGAATTAACTGAGGGTTTTGTGGGGAGGGAGGTAGGGAGTTGGGTGAGCCTGGTGGTGGGTACCAAGGAGGGGACGTATTACATGGAGCACTTGGTGTGGTGCTCCATATAAACAATGAAAATCTTGGAACGTGAAAAAAAGAAAAAAAAATTAAGATGTGTATATATATATGTATGTTTATATATACATGTATATATACATATACACACACACACACAATACTTAACTAGGAACCTGGTAAATGGTAAGCATTCAATTTAAATTGTAGCTTTTTTAAAAAAAATTTTTAAAAATATATTTATTTGTCAGAGAGAGGGAGAGAGAGAGAGAGCGAGCACAGGCAGACAGAGTGGCAGGCAGAGGTAGAGGGAGAAGCAGGCTCCCTGCTGAGCAAGGAGCCTGATGTGGGACTCGATCCCAGGACGCTGGGATCATGACCTGAGCCGAAGGCAGCCGCTTAACCAACTGAGCCACCCAGGCATCCCAAATTGTAGCTTTTTAATTATTTTTATTAACATACAATGTATTATTTGCCCCAGGGGTACAGATCTGTGAATCATCAGGCTTATACACTTCACAGCACTCATCATAACACATACCCTCCCCAATGTCCATAACCCAACCACCCTCTCCACCTCCCACACCCAAACCCTGTTTGTTTTGTGAGATTAAGAGTCTCTTATGGTTTGTCTCCCTCCCGATCCTATCTTGTTTCTAAATTGTAGCTTTTATTAGTATTTTATTAGTATTGCTAATACTAACACTTTGTCCTATACCATTAAAATTCACCATGTTGAAAATTTGCTCAGTTGGCCAATCTGTTAATGTCACCACATTTATCCAGTTTTCAAAAGCTAGAAACTTCATTCTTAATTTCTTCTGTCTTATATCCACATCTAATTCTCACTCTCTAAATTTTTCCCCTTCACCATGCAAGCTCTTCATTAACATGTGTCTGAATTTTTTTCACCTGTCTCCTAAATAGCCTACCTGCCTCGACCTTCTCTCTTCCAGTCAATTCTTTGATAGAACTGTCTTTCAAAAACAAAAATTACATCACATCATTAACTCCGATTTTCTTAGATTATAGCTCTACTATCTAGAAATCCAAAGTCCTGAGCCTGACAAAGGCGATTCCCAATCTGGTCTTTGTTTTGCTATTCTCATCACCTGTCACTCCTTCCTTAGAAATTTGAGCATTAGAATACTACACTATGTCACCTGTTCCCTCTGCTAAGAAACTCCTACTAATCCATCAAACCCTAGCATGGACAGTATCACATCTATGACACTCCCTCAAGGCCTAAGGCATTTGCTTTGTTGTTTTATTTATACCTTCACTATAGCACTTATAGTCTATTAAAGTAATTTATTTCTGACATTTTTTCCTTAACTACTTGTTTGTGAGCTCCCTGAAGGCTAGTATAGAAAAACTCTATTCTAGTAAGAGTGTATCCCTCATGGTGGGCAGTCTTTGAATAAATAAATGACATTTTTGTAGGAAAAAGCTGAGACGTCAGAAATAAAACATATACACTGTTACAACTTCCAAAAGCTTAGCATATTTATTCCTTAACTCCATTCTTCATAAGTTTAAGTAAATCCATCAAATTTTATTTATTTTTGATATATGTATATACTTGATCTATAAATACAGTAAGTAAAGAATACTCCTACCATGCACATCATACATGATGCTGATTCGATCATAAAATTATGTACATAAACTTTGAAGCCAAGTGACAGAAAAAGGTATCAAGAAAGATACCCATGAATACAGACTAAAATTTCATTTTACCCCCTTTTTTTAGATCTAAATTTTTTAGATTTCCTAAAATGCACATATTTAACTCTCTAACAACTATGTATTTAAAGAACAAACAAGAAAATAGATACACCAGAAAGCCATGGTTATCAAAAAGTTTAAGATTATTAAATATCTTAATTTATAGAGTATGTATCACAGAAATCTGCTAAAGGACCTTATAGAAATTAATTTTTCCCCCAAAACAGAAGGGTTAGTTTCAATGAAGGAGAAAAAAAAGCAACCAAAACCAAAGATACATAAATGCAAAATGAAGTGGACAACTGAAGCTTGGTTGGTCTTCAATTATCCAGATGTTTCAGGCTCAAGTGGTTTGGGGGCCTCACAAGCCTCAAATTAGTGCCACAACCCATGCTTTGCTTTGTGTATATGTGCACATAATATTAAGAACACTGTTTGGCCATACATAAAGAACTCTTTCAACTCATTAATAAAAAGACAAATAACCCAATCAAAAATGCTCTAAGTTTTAAAAAGAACCTTTCCCCCAAAAGATACAACTGGCAGGTAAACACATGAAAAGATGATCAACAGCATAATGAAATGAGAAGCAGGAAGAGGTGCTTCTTCATGCTGGCTGAGGCAGCCATAGTCTAAAAGCCAAAAAATAACAAGGGTTGTTAAGGGCGTGGAAAAAGCAGAGCCCTTACATGTTGCTGGCGGGAGTTTATGATGGTGCAGCTGTGCTGGAAAACAATTTGGCAGCTTCTTAAAGAGCTAAACATAGAATTATCACACGACCCAACAATTCCAACCTAGGTATATCTCCAAGAGCAATGAGACATATGTTCACACAAAACCTGTATATGAATTTTCACAGCAGCATTATTCATAATAGTTAAAAAGTGGAAATTATCCAAATGTCCATTAACTGATCAGCAAATAAACAAAATGTGGTGTATCTACCACCTAATGACATTGTATTTCACAATTGAAAGTAATGAAGTACTAGTATAAGGTACAACACAGAAGAACCCTGAACATGTCATGCTAACTGGAAGAAGCCAGCCAAAAAAGACCACACAGTGCATGACTGCATTTATACGAAATGTCTAGAAGAGGAGAAGCTATAGGAAATGAAAAGAGATGAGTGGCTGCTCAGAACTGTAGACAGGGAAGAAGGGACATGGGAGATAAAGAGGAAGGACAGCTAATGGCTATGGGGTTTCTTCTAGGAGGGATGATAACACTCTTAAGTCTATGGTAACGGGGGCGCCTCGATGGCTTCAGTTAAGTTAAACATCCAACTCTTGGTTTTGGCTCAGATCATGATCTTGCAGTCCTGGGGTGGAGCCCTGTGTCATGTCAGGCTCCCTGCTCAGTAGGAAGTCTGCTTCAGACCCTCTCCCTCTCCCTCTGCTCCTCCCATCACTTGTGCCCATGCTCTCTCTCTAATACATTAATAAAATCTTAAAAGAAGACAACTGTAGTAATAGTTGCACAATTCTGTGACTATATTAAAAAGAACTGAATTGTATACTTTAAATAATTTTTTAAAGATTTTATTTGACAGAGAGAGAGATCACAAGTAGGCAGAGAGGCAGGCAGAGAGAGAGGGGGGAAGCAGGCTCTCCGCTGAGCAGAGATCCCTATATGGAGCTCCATCCCAGGACCCTGAGACCATGACCTGAGCCGAAGGCAGAGGCTTAACCCACTGAGCCACCCAGGCGCCCTGAATTGTATACTTTAAATGGATGAATTGTATGGTATAAACTGTATCTCAGTAAAGCTGTTTAAAGAAAGAAAGAATGTCATCTGGCCCCTTTTCCAACAAATTACATGATCTGGAAAGTGAGCATTTTCATTTATAAATGGAAACAGTATGTGTTTCCATCTTTCCACCTCTACCTATAAGAATACATAAAAGGTACATGGGAGAAACATTCTAGAAAGCTAGTTTAATAAAGGGAAGGTGACTACTGGTTATCTATTGATGCCTTACAAACTACCCCAAACATAGCAGCTTAAAACAAGCATTTATTACCTCACAAAATTTCTACTGGTCAGGAACCAGGGAGTGGCTTAGCTGGCTGGGTCTGGCTGAGATTGCTTATGAGGCTGAGTCAGGCTGGGGCTGCGATCTCTGAAAACTTGACTGGGGCTGGAAAATCTGATTCCAAGCTCACTCATATGGCTGCAGTTGGAGGCTTCAGTTCCTCCCCTATCGGCCTCTCCATAGGACTGTTCAGGACACAGTTTCCCACCGAACAAGAGATCAGAGAGACAGAGAGAGTATGACAACAAGACAGAAGCTTGGCCTTAATCTTAAAAGTGATACACCATCATTTTTGCAATATTCTGCTGGTTACACAGATCAATTCTGATCAGTGTGGGAGGGGATTAGATAAGAGTATGAATACCAGGAGGTGGGAATCACTGGGGTCATTATGGAGGCCAGCTCCCAAAATGACATTATAACAATAAACAGACCAAAATCCCACACAAGTGAATGCTTGACCTTTGCAGTGAAAGAGGACAGCCAGGATATGTAGTTCTTAGCAGTACCACAGACATACTCCTGGGGATGCAAGAGTTGTGATGAAAAGGTTTGCAAGGAACAGTCATACCATTTTCTGTTCTCTACGTGATGAAGCTACAATTAGTATAAAGAAACAAAACTGTGAAGTTGAGGGCTGGTGGAAGAAGTACATAAATGATTTAGTCAACCTCACTCTTCCCTCCTTCCTACCACTGAGAGATGAGCAAACAGTCCTTGTTGCAGAAAGGGTAGGTGACTCTACCGAGGTCATACAGTGATAGAGCAGGAACAAGACCCCATTCTCTGTGTCTTCTCAATACACCAGGAATTACACATCAGAGAACTAATGGCAGTGACTCATAGCACAGGATGCGAGCATTACATCGCATCTATTAAACAGCCAGTGACTCCAGAAGTGATACTTCTTTTTGTGGTTTTCTGATGCTGGCTGTGTTACTTTCTCAGGCAGTAGTGGACTCTTACCCTTCTTTCCACTCCAACTGAGAGCTGTCCTACTTAGCTGGAAGAGGAAGGACTCACTCATTCAGCTCAGTGAATATTACAGAGTCTCTGTTCCATACCCACCACTGAACATGGAGATGTAAAGAATGAAGACACGGTTCCTTCACTCACAAAGCAGAAAGACAAGTTGAGAAAACAAGACCTAAGCATGGAACACTAAGAAATTATACACCATGTGACAGGGCGGAGCAAGGATTTATGCATTTTCAACAGTTTAATAAAAAAAACTTACATAATACTTACAGTGTGCCAGATGCATTATAGTATCAACTCTCTGAATCTCCTATGAGGTCATCCTCATTTTATAGATGAGGAAAGCAAGGCTTGTCAAAGTTCTCTCTCTTGGTAAGAAGCAGGGCCAGGTTCTACCCAGGTAGGATGGCTGCAGGGTCCACACTTTCTTAACCACCATTCTATGAAGCTTCTTGATAGTAGTGACAATTATTCTCCCACCTCCCTCCAAGTCCTTTTTTCAGGGTTCTGAAGGAAAGTCAGTAATGGAATTTTAAAGCTCCTCTGAGGAATCCTAGCTTTCAAGCTGCACAGGGGAAGGGAGGACATAGTCCAGTAGAGTAAGAATGTCTCAGGACAGTGGCCAGCCCCATGGAGAGGGGTGTGAATGGGGAGTAAATATCACTAATGAGGCAGTCAGTGCTTTCCTGGCGCCAATATGAAAGATAAAATTGAATCATAACTGCAATGAGCAAATTAAGCTATAGTTGGGAAGAAGAAATTAAATGGATGCACTGTTCTGCAAGGGCAAAAATAAATTAATTTGACTATCAAAGTCCACTAGCATGTGGAGACACTTAATATAATCTGCTAATGATGCTCTCCCAGCATCATGCCATAGGAAAACAGCACAACACACCAGGAACAGATGTATTTGGTTATTTTTGAAAGAAGATGAAAAGTAGTTTGGAAAGAATAAGGTGATCTGTGGGTCTGGAAAGTCTTTTGCTTTTAATAAAGCAATGATTTCCATTTTGGTAAAAATTTGCCAACTTTGCCACCTTATAAAGCAATAGCTGTCTCTTTCCTTTACAACCAAATTTTACAACTTTGGAAAAGTTCCTCACAAGGAAAGAGGGATCTTGCAGGCCACTGGAAATCTTCAAGTATCTAAATCCTACTTTGTGTTCTTCTGATCATGCCCTTGAATTATCTATGGGTCTCTCAATGAAAACCAATGGATGCATGTCCCAAACTCTAAGAGGCCTCTTGCAAAGCCAGCTGGCATAGAGTGCAAAGGAGCACAATGATGAGTATCTGGCACAGGTTTTCTTCTAAGATAATGTGTCTATGTAGTTTATTTGTGATTTTGAAGAGGTATTAAGGATTTTTTAAAAGTTCCTCTAAAATTCAATATTTTATTTCAAAGTCTTGTACCAAGAAACTGTATCTAGATACAGAAGGTATATAGAGTTCCAAAAGAAAGTCTAGTAACTGACCTTTCCTGTAAATTATATCTAACTGTCACCACAACTATCTTAGAATGGCCTTTATGAGATCATTCAATTCATTTCAGTTACCATATCTGGAAAGTTCACACTGAACAATCACAAGTGGAGGTGGTTTTTCATTCTGCGATAAAAGTAGACTTGGCCATGCTCCTTAGTAAACCACTCCAGAGTACAAATGTACTCCTTGCATATGAAGGGATGATGTGTTATCATCTACTTTAGATAAGTATTAAAGTTATAATGCTAACATAACAGAGAAAAAAAGGAAATGGGGTAATGAGAAATTTGTAGAACACAATGGGGGATAGTCTAGGTAAGGTAAGGTTAGTGTGTGTGTGTGTGTGTGTGTGTGTGTGTGTGTGTGTAGTCATGTACAACAGGAATGAACTGACCAAAAGGAAGCAGAAGCCAGCCAAAAAACAGCTGTTGTCCTAGTTCTCCAACACCTTCTGATGTGGCTCGCTCATCCTAGCATCCCTATCCCAAACTGGCCAGTTCTGTATGTGTCTCATCTTGATTCATAGCTTCGGCACATATGGCTCTCCTCGAGACCCTTCGTTTGAAGGGGCCAAGCAAACCATGTCAATCCTCCTTGTCTTAGGACCTTATTTCCCAGAATCATTCTAGGCATACTTTGAACTTCTGCTTAGGGAGACTCAAGAGTTGTCAGGGACTACCAAGAATAAATACCGAATGTTCTGAGTTAATCCTGCATCAGGCCAGATCCAGAAATATAATTGTCTTGTAAAATGAATTTAATATTAGAGACCAGTTAGCTTCTAGACTGCATCTTTCCCTTTTTATTTCTAATCTGCTGTGGTGCTCAGAGAGTTTTTCTATGAGCATTCTGTATATTTCTACTTCTGTTGTTACTACTGCTACTGCTAGTACTACTAGTACTACTACTAACAATAACCTTCAGACATACAGCACTGATTACATGCTGGTGATGACAATAAGGAATTTACATGTAAAACCCATTTAGTCTTCTTTACAATCTTATGAGATAGGTTATTATCCCTGGTTTAAAAACTTACCCAACATCATAAAGCTAGTAAGGACCAGTATCAGGAGTCACACCTGGCAATCTGGCTCTTAGATGAAGAATCCATGCTCTTAGATGCTGTATCATAGCCCTTTTGTTTGACCGATGTAAAGAATATACCATCAAAACCAGAGACCTGCCACTTCCAATCCCATCTCTAAGTCTATAATCAACTGTGTGACCTAGGGCAAATGTTCAACTCAATTCCCACCACATAAGGAGCCAGGCTCAATGAATTACTTCTGGTTATACAATGCTATAATGATGAAGTGGGATTTTTCACTAACAAACTTGACTTTTCTGAATGAGTCAGGAGGTTTAAAGCCTGAAAATGAAATACATCTAAGGGAAGTAAAGAGGCAACTAATAATAACAAAGTCAATTTTCTAAGAATTTTCACACTTCATATTTTGTGATGAAAGCATTAGATTTATACTTTACAGAGGAAAACACTGAGACTCAGAGAATAGGTGATTTTTCCAAGGTCACACAGAAAGTCAGGATGGACAGCTGACATGGGAATTCAGCTAAAGCCCCAGCCCTTCCTGTGGCATCACAGTGCTGCCCTGCCTGTCCTCTCAGTAGCAGGGAGCAGAGATTGAAAAGGGAACCTATATAAAGTCCCTAGCATGAAGCCTTGCAAATAGCACATACACAGTAAATTAATTCGAATGTGGGGATGGACATAGGTGAATATCAACTGAAAAGTGTCAAAAGATTGTAAAACAAAACAAAAAACAAAAGTGGGTACATTTTTGCGTCACTTCTACAGGGTGGTACCTATCAAAACAAGAGAACTTTTGGAGGGAAACTCTGTATGACTTGAAACTCTGTGTGACTTGAATCTGTATGACTTGAACTCTCCCTGAGTAAACAATGAAGAAATACCATGAGAATGCCAATAAATGTGGTATTTCTAGATCAGATACATGAGTTCGTGGGGTATTTTGCTGCATGAAAAAACTTCCTAACAATAACTCAGAGTCACTTTGTCAAAAGCAATCCGCCTTTTTCCCTAGTTAGAATTTCACCAATAATACTGACGAATAAGGAAAGTCTCTCATGTGTTGACTACCTATGGGAGGGCAGGAAAGGCAGAAATTTAAGAAACTACTAACTGTGCAAACTTACTAAGTTCTGTTCTGGTTTGGAAATGGAGTCACTTACTCACCAATTCAGCCAACAAATAATAATTGAACACAAGTTATGTACAAAATGACAGGTATGTCCCTGCATGGGACAGAATGGGAAGATTGTCCCATTTTAAATGTCAGTGACATTCAATGGAGCATGACATAGATGGTGATGCCAAAGCAGGGGCAGGAATGCTTACGATGAAAAGCTCCAGAAGCGTGAATGTTATCTCTAATGGGTTAGAGGCGCGCCTGAAGGAAGTGATACCTGAGCCAGTGTGAGAGCACAGTATGCCGAGGCACTGCAAGTAGTTAAGAATGACTAGAATTCAGAGTACGCATAAGGAAGTCTTCTGACTGAATTTCACAAATCATAATTATGTAGCCATAGAACTAGAGGTAGAAAGGTTGTAGGAGAAAGTAAGTTCTACACAGTCTCATTTTACGTTTAAGGAAACTAAGTCCTCTAATTAGGTGCTCAGAATGCCCCCATGAGGATGCTACATGAGGTGAGGCTGTTCTCAAATACAGAACTGAATGCTAAGTCTGAGAGTAAAAACAGCTGAATGCAGCCACGTGGGAGAACCACTATGACACTAACATAATTACTTAGAGAAATCACCTCTAGCTGATCTGAATGGTGTCCACATACAAAAATGAAAAGTTGAAGATCTATAAACCACCCCTTCTTATGTACTATAAGGGCTGATCCAAGAACACAGGAAATAAAACTTCAACATAGTTAACTCACTAATTAACCTAAGTCTTCCCTGTCTTTTAAAACTAGCTGGTGGTGGGTATTAAGGAGGGCATGTATTGCATGGAGCACTGGGTGTGATGCATAAACAATGAATATTGAAACACTAAAAAAATAAAATAAAGTCAAAAAAATTTTAAATGTAAAAATAAATTAAAAAGATACTATCTTATTTAAATAAATAAATAAATAAATAAATAAATAAATAAAACTTACTCTTATTCTTTAAATTCAATAAAAACTGAGGAGTAACAGCTATTAAATGAAATGATTCTTATAAATCCCCTGGGGATGTTTGCTAAACTTTGGACAAAAATTTTACCATCATTAATTACTAAGCAACACATTACTGAGAAACCACAGTAAAAACTAACATTCTGTCACAAAGCCAAAATTAAGTAAGGGTACAATACAATAAATATGTAATGCTATGGTGACTATGTATTTAATTCAAGAAATATGAAGTGCTACAGTACTCTATTTCTTTTACAGGTTAGTTCCCATGATATTATATGTAAAGAAATTGTAAAGATTCTTTATTCTTTTTAGGTACTAGATCTTATTGTACAAAGTTCTACTTGAAGCAAGTGTGCTATCAGCTTGGCCTTTAGAAGGTTTTCATGTTCCCTGGGTGCAACTGGTAGTAAGCAAAATTCCTTTTCTTAAGATTATTTAATTAATTAATTTATTTGAGAGAAAGAGAGAGAGCAAGCACATATGTACGGGGGTGGGGAGGTGCAGAGGAAGAGACAGGATCTCACGCAGACTCGGTGCTGAGCATGGAACCCAACGTGGGGCTGGATCTCACAACACTGAGTTGAAATCAAGAGTCGGACACTTAACTGACCAAGCCACCCAGGTTTCCCTAAAACCACTCTTTTAAAAAAGGGATTCTTTTGTAGCTTGCCATAGTGGTTCTCCACCAAGGGTGTACTGGAATCAACCATGAGGAGTTTGCGACAATTTTGCAGCTGTCTGGATCCCACTATAGAACACTAACTAGAAAGTTTTGGAAACCACCAAACTAGAAGACCTTTATGGTTCTTTCCAATCCAGAGATTATATTACCTACAACAACCTGTACACATTCAATACCCAACAGCTTTCTTTTTGTACACACTGACTACCCAACATTGCACAGAGTAAAAGCACTATTTCTGTATGACAGATGAAGACCCTATTCCTCTGTGCTACGCACTCACTTTACTGACCTGGAGAAACTCATGAGAAATAAATTGAAAATTAAAACACATACAACTTCAACTTAAATATACTTTTTTTCCTGAGGTTATCTTTACACAAGTCCACCATACTCCATTATTTCTGAGGCAGAATTTTGGGGAACTGACTCTAATGTAAGCCTTAATTATTGCAGAGGTGATGGGAAGGCTGGAATGGGGAAGGACATGGCTGTGTTTTAGTACATTGGTTCTCTAACTCACAACAATTCCAGTAAGGTGGGTAAGTGTTGTCAGTGTATCTGACCCAGTACTTCATCTGCCTCTTCCTTCTCAACCTTATTAGACCCAGTTCCCTAATGTGATACTAACATCTATGTGTGTGTATTCATTTCCATTCCTCCTTTTCTACCATGAAATGAAATTCAGAGATATTTAACAGAATTTCAAAAGTATCAATGTAATGCCCTAACAGTAATACAAAAGGAAAAATAGAATAAAAGTAATTAATAATAAATTATGTATTTCAATAGGTACATGCTCTTGCAGGACTGTACTAAAAGACAATGAAGTACTTGGATGCTTATACTACGTACAGTTCATATATTTAAATTTAAGAAAAGTCAGATGGTAAGAAACCGTAACACACAAGTACAGGAAAATGAAGTCAAATGATTTTCTGAAATGGTCCCAAACATTATAAAGTACAATTATCTTTTGATATGCGAGGTAGTGGCATTTCTAGAAAATTTAGTGTTTATTAAAACAAAAGCATATAAATTATTTGACCATAGAGTTGAGGGTCCATATCTGGGCTCTCTACTCTGTTCCATTGGTCTATGTGTCTGTTTTGATGCCAGTACCATGCTGTCTTGGTGATCACAGCTTTGTAGTAAAGCTTGAAATCAGGTAACGTGATGCCACCAGTTTTATTTTTGATTTTCAACATTTCCTTAGCAATTTGGGGTCTCTTCTGATTCCATACAAATTTTAGGATTATTTGCTCCAGCTCTTTGAAAAATACCAGTGGAATTTTGATCGGAATGGCATTAAAACTATAGATTGCTCTAGGTAGTATACACATTTTAACAATGTTTATTCTTCGGATCCAAGAACATAGAATGGTCTTCCATCTTTTTGTGTCTTCTTCAATTTCTTTCATGAGTGTTCTGTAGTTCCTTGAGTACAGATCCTTTACCTCTTTGGTTAGGTTTATTCCCAGGTATCTTATGGTTCTTGGTGCTATAGTAAATGGAATCGATTCTCTAATTTCCCTTTCTGTATTTTCATTGTTATGTATAAGAAAGCCACTGATTTCTGTACATTGACTTTGTATCCTTCCACGTTACTGAATTGCTGTATGAGTTCTAGTAGTTTGGGGGTGGAATCTTTTGGGTTTTCCATATAAAGTATCATGTCATCTGCGAAGAAAGAGAGTTTGACTTCTTCACTGCCAATTTGGATACCTTTTATTTCTCTTTGTTGTCTGATTGCTGTTGCTAGGACATCTAATACTATGTGGAACAAGAGTGGTGAGAGTGGGCATCCTTGTCATGTTCCTGATCTCAACGGGAAGGCTGTGAGCTTTTTCCCATTGAGGATGATATTTGCTGTGGGTCTTTCATAGATAGATTTTATGAAGTTGAGGAATGTTCCCTCTATCCCTATACTTTGAAGCGTTTTAATCAGGAACGGATGCTGGATTTTGTCAAATGCTTTTTCTGCATCAATTGAGAGGACCATGTGGTTCTTCTCTCTTCTCTAATTGATTTGTTCTATTACATTGATTTGCGAATGCTAACCATCCTTGTAACCCAGGGATGAATCCCACCTGGTCATGGTGGATAATCTTTTTAATATGTTGTTGGATCCTGTTTGCTAGGATCTTGCTAATCTTAGCATCCATATTCATCAATGATATTGGTCTGAAATTCTCCTTTTTGGTGGGGTCTTTGCCTGGTTTGGGGATCAGGGTAATGCTGGCTTCATAAAAAGAGTCTGGAAGTTTTCCTTCGGCTTCAATTTTTTGAAACAGCTTCAGGAGAATAGGTGTTATTTCTTCTTTGAAAGTTTGGTAGAATTCCCCAGGAATCCATCAGGTCCTGGGCTCTTGTTTTTTGGGAGGTTTTTGATCACTGCTTCAATCTCATTACTAGATATCGGTCTATTCAGGTTGTCAATTTCTTCCTGGTTCAATTTTGGGAGTTTATAGTTTTCCAGGAATGCATCCATTTTATCTAGGTTTCTTAACTTATTGGCATATAACTGTTGATAATAACTTCTGATGATTGTTTCTACTTCCTTGGTGTTAGTTGTGATCTCTCCCTTTTCATTCATTATTTTATTAATTTGAGCTTTTCTCTTTTCTTTTGGATTAGTGTGGCCAATGGTTTATCGATCTTATTGATTCTTTCAAAAAACCAGCTTCTAGTTTCATTGATACGTTCTACTGTATCTTTAGTTTCTACCTCATTGATCTTATTGATTCTTTCAAAAAACCAGCTTTTAGTTTCATTGATACGTTCTACTCTATCTTTAGTTTCTACCTCATTGATCTCTGCTCTAATCTTGATTATTTCCCTTCTTGTGTGTGGAGTTGGTTTAATTTGTTGTTGATTCTCTAGTTCTTTAAGGTGTAGAGACAGCTGTTACATTCTGGATTTTTCAACTTTTTTGAGGGAGGCTTGGATGACTATGTATTTCCACCTTAGGACCGCCTTTGCTGTATCCCATAGGTTTTGGACCAAAGTGTCTTCATTCTCATTGGTTTCCATGAATTGTTTGTTTCTTCTTTGATATCCTGGTTGATCCAAGCATTCTTAAGTAAGGTGGTCTTTAGCTCTCAGGTGTTTGAGTTCCTTCCAAACTTTTCCTTGTGATTGAGCTCCAGTTTCAAAGCACTGTGATCTGAGAATATGCAGGGAATAATCTCAGTCTTTTGGTATCGGTTGGGTCCTGATTTGTGACCCAGTATGTGGTCTATTCTGGAAAAGGTTCCATGTGCACTTGAGAAGAATGAGTATTCTGTTGTTTTAGGGTGGAATGTGATCACCAAGACAGCATGGTACTGGCATAAAAACAGACACAAAGACCAGTGCAACAGAGTAGAGAGCCCAGATATGGATCCTCAACTCTATGGTCAAATAATCTTTGACAAAGCAGGAAAAAATATACAGTGGAAAAAAGACAGTCTCTTCAATAAATGGTGCTGGGAAAATTGGACAGCTATATGTAGAAGAATGAAACTCGACCATTCTCTTACACCGTACACGAAGATAAACTCGAAATGGATAAAAGACCTCAACGTAAAACAGGAATCCATCAGAATCCTAGAGGAGAACATAGGCAGTAACCTCTTTGATATCAGCCACAGCAACTTCTTTCAAGATATGTCTCCAAAGGCAAAGGAAACAAAAGCAAAAATGAACTTTTGGGACTTCATCAAGATCAAAAGCTTCTGCACAGCAAAGGAAATAGTCGACAAAACAAAGAGGCAACCCACAGAATGGGAGAAGATATTTGCAAATGACAGTACAGACAAAAGGTCGATATCCAGGATCTATAAAGAACTCCTCAAACTCAACACACACAAAACAGATAATCATATCAAAAAATGGGCAGAAGATATGAACAGACACTTCTCCAATAAAGACATACAAATGGCTATCAGATACATGAATGTTCATCATCACTAGCCATCAGGGAGATTCAAACTAAAACCACATTGAGATACCACCTTACACCAGTTAGAATGGCCAAAATTAGCAAGACAGGAAACAACGTGTGTTGGAGAGGATGTGGAGAAAGGGGAACCCTCTTACACTGGTGGGAATGCAAGTTGGTGCAGCTGCTTTGGAGAACAGTGTGGAGATTCCTCAAGAAATTAAAAATAGAGCTTCCCTATGACCCTGCAATTGCACTACTGGGTATTTACCCCAAAGATACAGATGTAGTGAAAAGAAGGGCCATCTGTACCCCAATGTTTATATCAGCAATGGCCAGGGTCGCCAAACTGTGGAAAGAACCAAGATGCCCTTCAACGGACGAATGGATAAGGAAGATGTGGTCCATATACACTATGTGTGTGTATTCATTCTGATGCCTCCATCAGAAAGGATGAATACCCAGCTTTTGTAGCAACATGGACGGGACTGGAAGAGATTATGCTGAGTGAAATAAGTCAAGCAGAGAGAGTCAATTATCATATGGTTTTACTTATTTGCAGAGTATAACAAATAACACGGAGGACATGGGGAGATGGAGAAGAGAAGGGAGTTGAGGGAAATTGGAGGGGGAGATGAACCATGAGAGACTATGGACTCTGAGAAACAACCTGAGGCTTTTGAAGGGGCGGGGCGTGGGAGGTTGGGGGAGCCAGGTGGTAGGTACTATGGAGGGCACGCATTGCATGGAGCACTGATGTGGTGCAAAAACTATGAATTCTGTTACGCTGAAAAGAAATAAAATTAAAAAAAAGAATAAAAAAGAAAAGAAAAAAGCATATAGAAATACTTTGTCTTTTTATATAAAACAAAGTTAAGTTATAGGCAGAGACAATCATATAAAGTTGTTCAGTTTCCTTCACAAACATGCCATGCATGGGACCCTCAAAGCCACAGAGGTACCCCACAATTCTTTGATTTGCAGGATACTCTGTGCATTACATGATGCCTACCATCTCTGGCCATTGCCCACTAAATTGCTGAAATAAACTCAAATGTTCCACAAAATTCCAAACTTCCAAACACAAACTTTAAGTATCTATATGCATACTATTACAGATTCTCACAAGCTTGGGAGTAAGTAGGCCACTACTGACCCCTGATCTTGGGCTAAAGATTCTCTGATATAAGGGCTCCTTATAATTGAAAAGCCTAAGACACCTCTATCCTAGAAGCTTCCAATAAGAAATTATACCTAAAACTGTTTTTCAAAAGTAGATAATAAAGCTATTTTTGTATGTATAATATATCCATACATACAGTTGTACTAATAATTCTGCCTCCTCTCTCTGCCTTCCTCCAAAAATACTTACTTCTGAGTTTTCTAGATAATCAAGGTCAAACTGTAAAAATATTACCATTATCTTTTTCCCACACTAAGGCAAAGATAAATTAATGCAAATAATCCAGAAGTCATTTATATAGGCACTAAAAAGTATTATTTATTTGGAAGAAGAGTATCATCCTAATTACATTTTGATTAGGCTTCTATTAAAAGTAATTTACATTTCCTGATAGACCCATGCCTAATGTGTCTTCTAGGGACAGGTGGGGGAATTGCCGGAGTCTGAGAACATGCTGAGTACTAAGAGAGTGACCACAGTACTCTGGAAGTTTCACTGATTGGGATTTGGTTCTGTAATTTATTTTTGGCACTGAAAAAAAACCCGCCATGCCTGAAAACATGCCATAAAACAAGATTTTATGTTAAATTAGCACATCATTCATAGAAATATCAGGTATTCTCTAATTTTAAGTAAAGGTGGTAAAGATTTCACTTTATATAAAAGGATTCACAGATTAGAGGAAAATAATCACAGGACTCCTTTGAACATTAAAAACTGCTCCTGGTTAAAGTGCCATTTAAAAATTAATAAATAAGTTAATGACTGAATACTCATTCAATTTCTACATATTATGAAAGTCTTGCTTAAAATTTCTATTGAAATGGTATTTAATCTTAATGGGTAAATGGTCATTTCCATAGTAAGTTAGCCTGTTTTTCCACTTCAAATTCAACTGGTTAATTCACTAATTAATTTAATAATGCATATAAGAAATCAGCCTTCCATTTTTATAATCTCAATTTGGTTATTTCTCTTCATACCTAAAATTGGTAAAAATTTACCTCATGCCCAGGCACAAGTATCACATTATGATAAAAAATGAGCTAAAGTTTGTGCATAATCAAGATATGTGGTGGTTAAAATAACTCCTCTTTTAGTATTCTGATTGCTACTTGTTTCTATAAATAAACTTCAACAAATGCAGAGCCTGCACATTTGTGTACTAAGTGATAAAGATTTTTAAATTAGTTTTAAAGCAACTGATCATACAGACCAACTCTAAAAGGTTTTATGAGTCACATAAAATACACACCTTATCAAATAACAGCACAGAAGTCATATCTTCTATTATTAAACAGAGAATTTTGGTGCTGATAAAAAACAAAAAACCTCACATAAAAAACAATAGCACATACCAAATGTGTAAAACAAGGCTATTCACTTACTTGGTACTGGGCCTTTTTTGTAGGGCTTTATCCAGGATAAGAGATGGGGCACTCCTCCTCCTTTCTGCAAGTGTTTTCATTTTCTGTTGAGAAAAAAATAAATAAGTAAAATGAAGACCATGTGACTTGTAAAGCGAGTAAGTGCCAATTTTGAAACCAATTCAGCAAATTTTGTATTGCCTGCCCTTGCCTCTCAGAGTCTGCAATCTCACTGTAGAGATAACAACATTTTTTTAAATTTTCATTTTTTTAATCTTTTTTTAAAATTTATTTTTATTTCTTTTCAGTGTAACAGTATTCATTGTTTTTGCACCACACCCAGTGCTCCATGCAATACGTGCCCTCCCTAAAACCCACCACCAGGCTCCCCTACT